>CM032228.1:31445000-31537500 GCA_019009955.1 Riptortus pedestris
TTTTAGCGTTCAGTAAAGCCCTGTTTCTAGTCATCGCGCATTAACAAAAAGTCCGTCACGCTGGGGTTGTCTAAACTTAGCAGATTTCCCAAGAGAAGGTTTACAATAGATAAATTTACACACGGGTAACACTACCGTGTATGTTAAGTGATTAAATACGAACGGTAATGAGAAACATATCAGTCAATATACTATACAAGTTAATAATGTCTACAACAGCAGGAAAGCGGCAGAATTGTAAACAAACAGGCCAGTCAACCTCGTACCACTAAATAGATAGATATAACTGGCAAGACAAACAATTAATGAAATATATCTGAATATAACATATTAATTTTATTGAAAACAATTTTCTAAAGGTAGTGCTGTAATATGTAATGAATCAGTTTTATCTCAATCACTCAAATTATAGTAATCCAAGAACAAAAGGGGGGGGGGGAGTCAACAGAACGTATTTTCATACTTCTCACAAAGTAAAAGTTCAGTGAAAAAAAATATTTGGTATTTAACATTCTAATGAAGAGATTCATGATATAACAGTTTATTGTTAATATGACATGAGTAGAAGTGGGGGTTTGATGAAGGCACAAAACAGAAAAATTCAAACATCTAGGTTAATATTCAAGAAATAGAATAAATGTATATAGTAATATTTATAGTGCATTTAATTTTCAATAAGATTTGTTCTATACAAATCTTTGATCCGACGTACAGTAACGGAAATATTTCGAATTTTCGGAAATTCCCCTCTAACCCCCCCCCCCCCCCCTCTCAGTTGTCCGATTTCGCGATAAATTAGGACTTATGATTTTACGTTTTTTACTCGAAAATGTTTATTCGATGACTACGATACTTGATATTCAACCTTTTCAGTCAATACTAAACACCATATTCGTTAATGGTAGCAAATGGGATCTTGAAAATGGAGATTTAGAGCGGGAAAAATAAAATACTTTCACCAACGGAAGAACTTATCTTAAGGAGATGCTAGCATATTTTCACATTTCGTATCTTGGTGACTGATTTTAGCAGATTTCCCTTTAGGGAAATCTGCTATTGAGGTCGTACTCATGACAAAATTTTATATATATATATATATATATATATATATATATATATATATATATTTTTCTGTTATAACTCTAGAGATAGCTATTTTTGTTTGTTCATTACCAAACTCGGAATCGTTTTATGCAAAAAAAAAGATCAAGTTCGTTAATGGCTGACATCGGACCAGCCGAAGAGGGGGTTTACAGAGGGGGACTTTTGAAAATTCCAAATATCTCCGTTATTTTGGATCGAAAAATTGTATAAAATCAATCTTATTGAAAATTAAATTTACTATACATAATTTTCTATACATGTATTCTGTATATTGAATATTAACCGAGATATTTGCATTTGTATTGTGTGTGTGGCAGGAGTCGGCTATGTTCGGGACTGTCCGCCGAGAGCTAGGGTGGCCGTTTCCGTAACTACTCGTCCCTCGTGAATTGGTTTAGGGATTCCTTATTACTACTGCTGTTATTAGGCTGATTTTTCTATTCTAAAACTTCACGTAGGAAATCTGCTTAGTTTACGCAGCCCCTGCGTGACGGACTTTTTTTAGTGATAGTGGTTTAGAAGTTTTCCCTTCAGCACAATTAATACTACTATATTTTAAAATTTTTGGACGTAATACTTTCCAAGTGAATGTGTTTGTGTGTGTGTGTGTGTGTGTGTGTGTGTGTGTGTGTGTGTGTGTGTGTTTTGCGCGCGTGTGTGCGTGCGTGCGTGCGTGCGCGTGTGTGTACGCGGTCGTAAATGCATATTTAAAGTTTTTATGACTGCAATGTTTGTTTAATTGAAACAAAACTCGATATCTAACAAACATTGCGACCAATAAAGCAGCAGAAACGTGGAAAATCGTGTCATGAGTACAACCTCCCCCTTAAGGGAAATCTGCTAAAAGCAAGTTTCTAAATTTGTAATACCAGTAAATTAGAATGACGGGGGCAATAAATTTGTCAGTTTTAACACTTCATTACGAATGCAAATATTCCTGAAAAAGCAAACACAGTTCCCAGAGGGACATTTACTCACCTAATTAGAGAGATGTGTAATCATTCAAAATATACAAGCGAGCAGATGTTTTTGGTATTTTTAAATTAATTTTCAAACTCTTTAAGTATAAATATATCTAATTTTGTGAGTCGTTTTTATAGGTATCCTTCTTCTATTTTAATAGTAACCCATTTACTATTTATTGAAGTTTCCCCACAAATTCTCTCAAAATCGGTATTATTTAAAATAAATCTCTCACTATTATTTGAATTCGTCTTTTATTCAGATGCATTGTTGGAGCAAGCTTTTGGGTTCGGTTGGACCTTGGAGAGACAAACATATGTTTAAATTTGATTAGCAACAATGACAAAAAAAGTCCGTCACGCACGGGCTGCGTAAAACTAAGCAGATTCCCTCGGGAAGTTTAGTAATAGATAAATATACATACTGCTAAACACAACACCACCGGTGAATAAATAAAAAACGGAAAAAAAAAAAAAAATGTTTCATCCAATTTTCAATAACCTGCCGACAGGAAGCGTTAGGTTAGAAATGTTAAACACGGGTCGGCCCGGCTCACACCGGAAAGAAAAACAATTACTGAAATATATCAGAATATAACACATTATTTAATTGAGAACTATGTACTTTATCTAGTACTGTAATTAATAATGAGTCAGAATAAATTGTATCTCAATCAATAAAATTTTAGTAGTCCAAAACTTTAAGATGGGGGGGGGGGGTCACCAGGACATATTTGCATGTATCTCGTATAATAAAGGTCTCTTGAATACAATTTTTGGTATTTAAACTTCCAAATAATGTGATTTAATATGTAGCAGAGTATTGTTTACGCTAACATGAGTAGAAAATGGCGGTTTGCTGGAAACTGAAAAAATGCAAATATTCTCGGTTAATATTCAAAGATAGAGAATAAACGTATAGAACAATATTTATAGTAAATTTAATTTGCAATAAGATTAGTTATATACAATTGTTCGAGTCCGATGTATAATAACGGAGATATTTGGAATTTTCGAAAAATTCCCCCCTCCCTCTCTATACCCCCCCTCCCTCTAGTCCGATTTTAGCCATTAACGAACTTGATCTTTCTTTTTTACATAAAACGGTAAAATATCGAGTTTCGTAACGATTAAACAAAAATTGCGACCGCTAAGAGCGGTTAACAGACAAATATATATATATATATATATAGATATAGATATATATATATATATATATATATATATATATATATTATATATACAGTTTTGAACGGACCTCATTTTCGTCATCTACTAGGTAGGATCGATATGGACATTTGAAGAAAAAATTCGAAAAAAATTCCGTCATGAGTACAACTCAATAGCTGATTTACCTTAAGGGAAATCTGCTAATAAGATAATGTCCAGCAATGTTCAGCATTAATAAAATTGGAAGAAATATTGTATGTATTCTTTGGAGAGAGGACAGCCTTATTTTTATTCAGTAGAGATATTTGGTTGTGCTCCTAAAATGATATTTTCTGAGTAGAATTGGTGAGTCATTAAGTCTTTAATTATCATTAAATTACAGGCTAAAGATGGCCACTTGATTATCCTAGTCGCTCTTTAATTATCACACTAAGGTGAATGAGCAAACTAGGATCGGACAATAGCCTTGAGCTTGGAATCTCTAATATAGATACACACACACACACACACACACACACACACACACACACACACACACACTACACGCTCACACGCTCACGCACACGCACACGCACCGCGCATATATATATATATATATATATATATATATATATTATATTTATATATATATATTATATATATATCAATATATATATATAGTGTGATCCACTAATCGTACAACAACTAGTACGTTTCGAACAACTGTAAGAGATTTGTACAGGTATGTTAGCCTCTGGTTTTAAATGACTTAAAAAGATAGTTGGAAAACGGCTACAGAATTACTCAATCAGTCAGAAGATGAGTTTAATTTGTGGCGTTATTTCGAGAATTCAAAATATCTCCGTTATTATGCATCGGATCGAACATTTTATAGAACCGATCTTATTTGCAAATTAAATGTACTGTCAATATTGTCATATACATTTATTCTCTATCGTGAATATAAACCGAGATAATTGCATTTTTATGAAGGTCTGTGGTCGGTATAATTCGGATTAGGTCGGCCATTTCCGTCACTACTCGGCTCAGGTTGGAAGCTTCTTCTAGCCTTACCTGTCGTTTCTAACCATTACCTACTTCGTTACTTTGTGAGAATTATGAAAATACGTTCTGTTCATCCACCCCCACCCCACTTCTTTAGTTCATGGACTACTAATATTTGAGTTATTAAAATATAAATTATTCTTTACAATTCAGGAAAGCCGTTTCAGTTGGGAATTTATTTTAATTAACTGAAAATTTGTCATTACCGTTTGTATTTATCACGGTGGTATTGTGTTACCAGTATGCAGATTTCTGTATTGTAAAACTTCACATGGAAAATCTGCTTAGTTTACGCAGCCCCTGCGTGACGGACTTTTGGTATCCGTATTCAGAGCTACACTCAACAAAGGTTGTATAAGAAATTTGTGAAAACAGTATATCACGTTATTTTAAAAAAAAATCAAAAATAAAAACAGTTAGACAATGAGAAACCAGAAAAAAATAATTAAATTGCGCGGAGTAATATAATTTTGAATTAAAAATAATACTTCTAAAAAATAACTTACAAACGACCGAGAAATTTGAGACAGCTCTGTGCGCAGTCGTGAAGGAACTGGAGGAAGCTGTAGCAAATAAGTAGATAGAACTAGGAGCTATCCTTAACATAGGGGGTATTTTTTGATCTACGCCATACTCGATCTATTTCATTCCATACTAAAGACTATTCTTCCATGGGTGGAATCAGCCAAGGATTGAGAAGGGGTGGGGGTTAAAGGGAATGAGAATTACAAAATATCGTTACGTTTATTGCAAACTCAGTAATAAACGCCGTTTATTAGAGTTCTTTTGGATTACAAAATTAAATACATGCAAGATTCAGAGTTTTTATCACTGCACAATTTATTTAACAATCCACGACACACCTAGTTAATTATTCTTAACTACTACTCACTGAATGCACTGATAGCTACAGTGTTCTTGTTATTACACAGTCCAATGACTCACTCACGATCACTGAAGTTCACAAAAATACGGCACTGCACTCTCCTTTACTTCGCGAAGTTAAAGGCACTGCACTGTCTTAAACACGGCACTAGACTGTTCTTTACAGAGTCACGGCACAACACTGTTCTTCACATTAAAAACTTGACCGCACTGCACTAAGTCGCACTGTTGCACTGAACGCACTGATGATCACTTGAAGACAGCTGAGAACAGACTAACTCGCGGCGGGCCGGTTCTTTATAAAGCTTGTCGGCACTCGTCAAAGGAGAAGGTTGAGACACTTCCAGAACAGGACTGGTACTGCCTAGAACGAACCCAAACCTCTGTCGGCTTCTTTGATCTACCTCCTACTTCCCAAATACGTGACTCTCTCCCTTTTATTTTTCATGTATTTAATTTATTCAACAATATTATAGGGTTAATCTTGTTAAACTATTGAACCTCTACAATTGATATTCAATACATTTTACCATTACTCAAATATTAAGTGAGTTAATCGTAGTTTATTGTTTTCAAACTTCGGTATATCCCTACTTCTACTAAATCGGAGTTTTACTTAGTATAGAGAATATATGGTGAGATGAAATCACCAGTGTGTCGTTCAACACTTGGGAAATCTGCTTAGTTCACGCAGCCCCTGCCTGATGGACTTTATTGTTCTGAGAACATAATCTCGATGAATTGAGGGGAAGGACTTTTACAACCAGCTCATCTTTATGTAAATAGTATGTGGGAAAACTGCATTTGAAATGAGCAATCAGAAATAGCGGATTCCAGATGGCGTGATGGTGATTAGTGATGCACCGTTGAGTGCATGCCTCATGAATTAACTGTTTGCCAGCTATCAATATTCGTGTCAGGGGATTGGAGGTGACAGGAAGTCTGCCTTGCTCCTAACAATCCTATTTCCTGCCTGACTCTAAACACACCTGCCTCCCAGCGCTATCTAGCCTAGATACACTCTACTAATAGAGGAGTTTTACACATCTATAGTCCGTTCCATGTCGAAACTGGCACAAGGTGTTTTGAGTGGGATGCTTTGTCCCTCTCGTACACATGGCGCACTACATCTCTCTGTCCTTTTCCCTCCCGTACGGACGTTGCCGCTATATCTCTACTTTGTCTAATCTGATCGGGAGAAAAAATTCCATAATGTGCAGAATTTAATTCTCTATACGTCTACATTAAAAATTAAAAATAAAAGCTAAATCTCGAGTCGCCAAAAAAATATTAAATGAAAATAATTTACTTAAAATTTTTAATGGAAATTACTCTTTATCACATCACTGTGACCTTATTATTTGAGATATTGCTTTCAAAATTTGGTATGAAGTCACTAGACCTTACGTATTTTTCGGACAAATAGAAGAAAAAAAAATTCAATGGTATTCCTTCTCTACTTTTTCGCGGAAATGAAAACAGAAAATTACAAATTCAATTTTTGAAAAGTAGCCTGCGAGGAAATTTCGTTCTTATTCCAAACCTATTAAAATTGGACGCATCCCTTATTAAAAGGACAGTTCAAATTTAATTTTAAGAGATGTGTCCGACTATTCTGGGATGAATAAATCAGGAGTAATTGATTTTTGAATGCGATGGGCCGAAAGCGGGACCCGCCTGGCAGGACACCCCTCCTTGTTGTATTTATTAATTGTTAAATTTTTTTTTCTTCTATTTTGTCAAAAATACGTAAGGTCTGGGGACTTCATACCAAATTTCAAAGCAATATTTCAAAAAATAAGGTCACAGTGATGTGATAAAGAATAATTTCCATTAAAAACATTTCATTAAAAAGTAAAATGTTTTCATTAAATAATTTTTTGCGACTCGAGATTTAGCTTTTATTTTTTATTTTCAATGTGGGCGTATAGAGAATTAAATTCTGCACATTATATAAATTTTCCCGCCGAAAAACGTGGATTCGATATTTATGTGTAGTATGGGCAGATGTAATGATTTGGCAACAGCGCACAGAATCGAAGTGCCAGCTCGACATGGAACGGAGTATAAGCTGGAGAAGTACCGACCTCATTGTCAAATTCGCCATCGGAAAATCCGTCAAAGAGTGGTTCTTCTGTACGTACTAATTACACTTCAAAATGACTCTACGATTGACAACAGTAATGAACCGTTAGTTCGAGAAAACACTTCTAGAGGTCAAAGTCCGTCACGCAGGCGCATCATAAACTAAGGAGATGTCCCACATACTGGAATATGATACGCTCATGATTTCATATGGCCATTTATACTCTATTAAACCGCAGCATTTCTCTCTTCCCCCTCTCCCCTACTGGTATTTCATGCGTTACTTAATATAATGTTTATTTTTTTCCATAAAACGGTGAAATAAGGAGAGTGGTGTTGATAAAATAAAAATCATATAGTTAAGAACGTAAAATCTTAAATGCTGACCTCACACTAAAAATATTAACACACAGTTCTACGTAGATGTTCACTGCAAACGGTATTCAGTATTTAAGCTTCCAATAATTTGTTCCATGACGTAACAGCTTCTTGCTAATATGAGTAGGAGTAGGGGTTACTGAAATATGAAAACCATAAAATGAAAACATCTTAGTTAATGGTTAATCACAAAACGTTTTTATGGCTCCTCACAATTTTATTTCTTATAAACGCTGAGCGCTTTCAGGGACTAAATCCCCATCCTCAGAGCTGCAAAACAATGTAACACCATAATTAGGAGTCTAAAAATCAGTTCTTAAAAATGTTTTACATAGTTGGTCATATAACAAGCAGTCTATAACATTATAAAATTTTTTACAATAATAACACCTATATTCAAAAACACATTTACAATTAAAATATAACAAATTAATAGTTACTAATTAAACAATAAAATAATATTATAAGCAAAAATTACCGTCAGAGCGTAGGGCGATCTATAGACTTGCTACCAGGCTAAACCCTGCCGATGCACTGAGGCCAAGGGGGACCGTTCCAAGCCGCTTGCGCTCAGCGTTTATCTATATATATATATAAATTGTAACCTCTGTCTGTACATTGATTTTTTTCGCGAAATTTTCACGATAACTTTTCGTTTCACATGTCATAGACACCATAAACTGCATTTTGTTTCTTTGGTGTCTGTTGTGTTTGTTTGTTTGTTTGTTTGTTTATTTGTTTGTTTGTTTGTTACCTTTTCACGCATAAACGGCTGATCCGATTTTATGAAACTTGGTATGTATATTACTACTAGCCCAACTTAGACTTTAGGCTATATTAAAATCCTTTGAGACGAACAGGAGGAGTGGGGGTTATAAGGAAAGCCTGAAATTAAAAATAGCAATATTTCGAGTCCTATTGTTTTTTCGGCAATTATGCACATAACAAAAGTTGTTTATTTTGTTATTTAGAGTAACTTTTGGTATATACTTTTTTTTCGTATACCGAATTATAAAACGAGATATACGCAAAAACCTATAACGAATGTGAACAATTTTATTTGAGACGAAAGACCCTACCGAATGAATAAAAACTCGGTATGTGTGCATTAGTACTAACGCTTTTATTATAATAAGCCATACTAACATTTCTAGGGACGGGCAGGAGTGGGGGTTTGTAAGGGAGGCCTGAATTTAAAAATAACGGTATTTCGTTTTCTATTCGTTTTTCGGCAAATATGAACCTAACAAAAGTTATTTATTTTGTTATTTAGAGTAACTTTTGTGATATTAATTTTTGACTTTTAACGAAGTAATAAACGAGATTGATACTATAAACTAAAGCGGGAGTCAACTATTTTATTGGGCGCTAACGATTGAACCGAACTAAACAAAACTCGGTTATGTCAATTAGCACTAATTTCTCCCATGATTATAAGCTATATTAAAATTTTTAGGTTCGAACGGGAGTGGGAGTTATAAGGGAGGCATGAAGTAAAAATTCACGATATTTCATTTTCTATTGGTTTTTCGGCAAAGGTGCACATAACAAAAGTTGTTTACTTTTGTTATTTAGAGCAACTTTTGTTTCTTTTCACTTATGTCGTAAAATGAAGTAAATACGGGATATAAGCTAAATCTATAGCGGGAGTCGACGATTTTATTAGTACTTATTTAAGTGTTTTTAATATAGGCATATTTTGACTAATGATGTTATGTTTTAGCCATATCTATTTCGATTATTTAGTACTAAGTATGATTCGAATTAGCGAGATTATAAATCCCCCTCCCCTTTCGCCTCATTTATTTATTTTCCCTAGAAAATAACTTTGTTATTTATTTTCAATAGAAATTTAAACTATAAAAGCATTTCCATTATTTAATTTGTATAATGTATTATTTAAAAAAAAAAATTGTGCTGAATTTCCTCAAGGAGTGATAGGGGAAGTAGTAGGGAATCAAACTCTTTGATTTTGATTATATACTATCTTATTTCCGATATCTTCATGTTATTGAAACAAATATGTACTATCATAACAATTAAACGTTAATGTCATTATGACCAAAAGACAAAATGCTCTTAAAACTCGATAATGATTGTTTAAAAGTATTACTTAGGTTGCAGGGACGGCTACGATCTCTTCCCCTCGACTAGCTTTTTGAATATAATTGAAATTATTTTTAGGGTAACTATTATTTAATTCCATCATGTAGATAAATTATTACAAAAATATTTTGAATTAATAATTTAAGGAGAAGAGTGTTGATAGCTCTAATGCGAGAGCGGAAATAGACGGAGGCTAATAGAGTTAATTGAGTTTACTAATTTCCTTTGAAATGCTGGGCATTACGGGAAGTGATTACCACTGAGATCTACTATTATGAATATAACCTTACGTGCTAAACTATGCTTTAAAACTATATGTGCTCGGATTGGTTTTTGATAGGAAATAAGTTTCATTATAGACGATATTTAATTGTAATAAATACTACCCATGATTATGGTTTGAAATATTCAAAAAGGTGAGTTAAAAAGTGGCAAGGGATAGATTAGGAACACATTTTTATTTATTCTTCAAATATGAAATTTCTCATTTATAAGTAGTAGCCTGCCTGACCCTCACAGCAAAACATTGCGCGCCAACGGGAGGTGTAGTTGTAAACATTGAAGCCTTGCCCAACAAAATACTATCACCATTCAGCCTTAAATGATTTCCCGAGCGAAGCCGGGTATCTTAGCTAGTAAGAAATAAAATTGTGAGGAGCCATAAAAAAGTTTTGTGATTAACCGTTTATCACCCTCACCACCAGCTAAAAATAAATATGAGATCTTAGTTAATATTCAGGATAGAGAAACAAATGTACAATGACGGGAGACGCTGTCATCTAGTTCATGGGCATATGCTTTCTGTGCGATGGCACCATACTCAAGCCAGTCGTTAGTTGCACTGAGTAGTCACTAGAAATTTTCTTTATTTATGTAATTTTCAGCTACTACTTGTTAATTTTCTTTGTTACTTGTTTAGTTGTTAGGAAAGTTTGTTTATCTCTTTACGCACTTGCTTACAAAGTATAATAACAATATTTATAGGAAATTGAAATTTAGATAAGATTGGTCCAATACAATGTTTTGACTCTAAGCTTCTCTTTCATATATCTTTACGTAGCACAAACAGAAGGCGACTTGTTGGTGCTTTCATGTTTTCAGCTTTCAGTATACCCCCGATTCTACTCATCGTATTATTACATAGAAATAGAAAATGTACGACGAAAAGAAGTCAGTAGTATGTTATATGAGCGAGTGGGAAGTCTGCTTAGTTTAAGCAACTCCTGCATATCGGTCTGTCACCACAAGCCAAGGTCTGATCAGGGCTTACAAGCTGAGCATGATGCATTGCTGCTTCTCGTGGTCTAAGTCAAAATTACTCTAGCAGGAGTGACAGTTTACAGAAGAGTGGATACTGAAATAAATGTCTACTTCCTATAAATATTCGAGTTTCAGAACAAATGTATAGATTAAAAATTGCGTAACGTTCAAGTTGCTGCGAAAATGTTATTGTAACATCCTTTGTTCCGACAGAAATAACGGAAATATTTTGAATTCGTTCATTTATAGATTTACAGGGACCCCCTCCTTGTCTAATTGTTACTTACAACATGTATGTGGGACAAGATTGGTGAGTACACTAAAATTGTAAGTTGTATACTCATACTGGTCAATGGCTATCATTAATCTGTTTACGCAGACTACGGGCTACGGAGCGATGGATAAAAACAGAAATTCAAGTCTAGTGGAATTTTTACCACTTTTGGTCTGATGCAGAAAGCAGCAGTAAACCACTGTTTTTTCTAGTGACCCCCTTTTTCCCTTCGTTCATTCCCTTGGAAATCTGGATTAGTTGTTTATTGGTTCAATTACCAGGTGTAGTTTGTAGATGTAACATCGGTTGTCAGAGAGAAGGACTCGATGGAGTTTCTGATTTGGACTGGAAAGCGGGTTATATTGGCTAAAGATCAACTACATCCGTAAAACCAAATGAGATGAAGAAAATATATGTATATGCCTTTTAAGAAAGTGGTAATTCTTGTTACCAAGTAGAAAGCTCCTTAGGACCAGTACACCTTACGAAGAAACGCCACGATTTACGAATATAAAAGAGAATTTCTGAGAAAGGTAAACGGTATATTTCTGGAGCAAGATTCCCTCGGACGGAGAATAGGTAAAGGGCGGCCTTTCTGAGTCCTTTGAACAATTTATGACGATCCCTGTGTAAGAGGATGGCTGCGGTCAGAGCCTCTGGGGACAAGTCGCGGCAATAGTCCGCACGTGCTCCGACTCCTTCCTCAGCTGAGCTTCGCAGATGAATAATGTAGCAGTGGTTTCCTCTCCAAATCCCGGCATCTCCCTCGTCCATTTGGATATTGATTAGCCTCTCGAGATATTTGTATTTGCCAATATTTTTTTTTTCTTTCTTCCTCGAGATCGCCAAGGAGATCTAAGACTTTACCTGCTAAACTACAAGAATTAGCTGAACTCGCCTTTCCGATTATCACCTTTAAGTCCTTCAGTCACTGAACATTGAGATGTCCAACTAGCATTTTAACCTTTAAACGACAAGGCTGTGTCATACATGACACCTATGCCGTAAGTTGTACACGCATGAGCTTGTAACAAACAGGACAAGACTGGTGTGCTTAATACCCTCCTATTCAATAGTCAACTACATGTCAAGGTCATTGCACGCTCTGTCCTCCACCATTTTTCGTACTTTTTCGGAGTGTTTGTGCCAGTACACGTATTTACACACAGCCTTGTAGTTTAACTGCCCTTTTGTAAATTTTATATTTCACTGTCACTGAATTAGCTATTTATCACTGAAGATGAGATTATAAATGAACTTTTCAACGACAAATGGAAGATAGTAATAGTAATTTATAAATAATAAAAAAAAATAGAAGAAATGGTATAATACGTAATACTATGGTACTAATATATGCGTCTTTGCTTATTTATTTCGTAAAAAAAGCTATTACATAGTATGTTGTTATATTATAAATAGTACATAATATATTATTATACTATAAATATATTTTTTGCATATTTTTATTTAATATTTCATTTTAAGCTCTCATTGGTGACGAGGGGGGGGGGTACTCACAAGCACACGCACACACTATTCTTCTTAACTTTTCTAAATGTTATTTTGAGACAAGAAGAGTGATTCTGAGCAGAATAAAATGGAAAATATGCATACGGCTGGTAGGTGTCATGTATGACACCTTCTTGTCAAATCTGGCCTGGGTCACAGCCTTGTTGTTTAAAGGTTAATCCCTGTTTTCATAAGCTTCCTACTACGGGAAAAATAGACAACATATGGAGCGGAGTTCGGTCTGAGCGCCGAGTGTTTTAACATCGGCTCTGTGGTATTTTCACTGATTTGAGTGTAAATAATTGATTCACTGAAACGTAGGTGCTATTGATTAAAAGAGATAGAGTGCTGTCTCAAAAGAAAGCTGTATAGTTGATGGATTTTCTACAAAAGAGAGGCAGGCGAGCAAAATCATGTTACAGAAGAATGAATACTAAAATAAACGAAGATATCTCTGGTAATATTCGAGTCTCTGAACAAATGTGTAGATTAGACAATTGCATAACATTTAGTTTGCAGGGTAAGTGTCATTGTAACATTATTTGATCAGTCAGAAATAACGTAAATATTTTGAACTTGTCCTTACTGTGGAAGAAATAGAGGACAGATGGTGTCGAGGTAATTAGTGAAATATATTCTAGTGCTTGGGAAATCTGTTTAGTTTGCGCAGCACCTGGGTGACGGACTTTTTTTTTTGTTATACTAATCAAAATTAAGGAGTGACAGATAAAACGTAGAGCATCAAATAACCCATATTTAGTTTTTTTGGGGCTCAGATTGGCCGAGCGAGTTAAGGCGTTGGTTAATCTCCCTTGGTATATCTAGAGTGGCGGGTTCGATTCCCGCCCTGGGCAGTAGAAATTTATTTTGTGACGGACTCATTAAATAAACTTCTAGGGCCCACCCTGGCTAGAAAAGGGTGGTAGCCTGTAGAAAACCCGTCCCTATTAGCCATAGTGACATAAAGTGGACGTAAATAATAAAATATAATACCATATTTTGTTACAAGGGTATCCATGCATCCTATGCTAATTTTTAAATGAGTTATTGTATATGACATCCATTGGTATATGAAACGACCTTCATGGCCCAAAATAATAGCTTTATTTGGAAAAAATATAAAACCTCATACCAACTACTTCGAGGCTTCACTAGATTCTAGGTGACTCAATGGCGTGAGGGAAGATACCCAGAATTGTTTTTTTTTTTTTTTGTGGCTCCTGGCACTAGCTGTGTCATTGCCCCCTTTCTCAGCGTTTGGGAAAAAGGGTTACCTTAATTCAACTTTATTACATTTTACTTAATGAGACATGTTCTTCCATTGCTGTATGAAACTTTTAAATGCATTCGTGTTTTTCTGTGTGCTGATCATATCCGCAGGTTTGGGTGATATTTTGTACAACTGGTGAGAACACGCATTGCTGTTTCCTCGTTCTCTCTGCAGGAACACATATTGGAGTGTTTTTTCTTTTATATTTGTGCATACCCAGAAATTTGAACATACTAAAACTTTACCATGTTCGATACCCCATGTTAAGAGCTAACAATACCCGGTTTAATCATCCTTTCTGTCGGCCGGTTTAATAATTTAGTAAAAGGAACGTCTTGATTTACTTACAATAAATGTTATTGATAGACCAAGAAGAAATGGGATGCTAAAAAGTTCTTGAAAGTGCTCTCAAATGTTTCTTTTACTTGTCGGTTCGTTTAATGACAACCTGGGTTTTCATTCTCCATGACATGAATCATAATAATTTTATATATTCCTCAAATTTTATGGCAAGGGTCTCCAATAAAAAACATTTATTTCGGTGATAACTTTAGTGCCCTACATGTTCCGTGGCTTATTAGGCACCTCTTCAGGGGCTATCTCTTTTTAAAAAAATGTATTAATTACATTAACACATCCCTTGATAATTCTTTTGCTATATATTGTATTAGTAAGTGCCTACATTTATGATATATTTATTAAATCTAATTATAAATTGCTACTTACATTTCTGAAGTGCTCGTTTCCCTTTTACATTACGTTGCGACTGTCCTAACATAGGAGGTAGGTAGGGAGGTTCCCGAGGTAGGTTAAGTCAGCTGGCTAAAAATCGATTATTCACAAGTCAATCTTGAACTCGATTATTTCGCGCCATAATTTAAAACCGATTAATTTAAGATAAAATGTTATAGAATATATGATTTTGTTTACTGCCTTTTTTCTATTTTTGGTGGCAAATAAGCCAAGAAACATGTAGGGCAGTTGCAATAATGTTTGCAACGAAATAAATGTTTTTTATTGGAGATCCTTGGCATAAAATTTGAAGAATATATAAATAATATTGGGTCCAGAATAAGAAGAATAAATTTAGCATTTTAGTAAATAATTGATCAAATGTATTATATTATGAATTCCAATTCAGACGAATTTAGTGGAGTTGAGTACTTCTGCAGACTGAAAAAAAAGTGATTGGAGAGATGCAATTCCATTCATCTAATTGTGATGTCAGTGCCAAATCGGATATAAAACCATTATCCATTATCTCGTCTCTGTCAGACACGATTAAAACTGTCAAAACGCACAGCTGAAGAAAAAAAAACCGAACTTTTCACCAGATCGTATCTGGGCGGTCAAGACAAAGACGTGGCTGTAACCTGTTGATCCTCCCAGGCCAGAATAAGATAAATCCCTATAAAATCCCAAATAATAGTGGTCTCATAATCGGGGCCAATCTAAACTAAATATTGGCCGTTGTCGTGGAAAGACGAGGGAGAAGAGAGCCCGTGGGAACTAGAGTCAAGTCTCGCCACCGCGCTGTTCGCCACTTCACAAAGACTTTCCCCACTCCTTTTGATTCATAGCTCTCTGGCAAACTTCTCAACTTATATTTATTATTGTTTTTTCCCTCCATTCAACTCCTTTTCTCCCTTCAACAGCTCAAAGCCTCGTAAAGTTAGAAGCGGTTTTGTAGTGGATAATAAATTTTTGTTCCTTAAAGCTGTAATTCATGCACTCTTTTAAATCCCTTTTTGTTTTCTTCACTCTCTCTCTTATAATTTTGGATTTCCTTTTTGAATTAAGTATTATTATTTTAAAAGACACACTAGCAAGTTTTACCGTGTATTAATAAAAAAAGTAAAACATTAATTGTTAATTTTTAATTATAAAGAATTAATGAGAACAGAAAATAGATCCAAAAATCAAATAATCAGCACAGCCATAGTTTATTTAGTCATAGGTTCATGCAATCTGTGCTCATGATAAATAAGTAATCGTATCGGAAATTTACTCAACGACAACTACGAGCCAAAATGAGTTATGTTTTTAAAAAAAAAATAACCTAATACTCGCTTATTGAGGTTTCACTGATCCTCTCTTTCTCTCTCTCTCTCTCTCTCTCTCTCTCTCTCTCTGTCTCTCTCTCTCTCTCTCTCTCTCCTCTCTCTCATCCTCTCTCTCTCTCTCTCTCTCTCTCTCTTCTCTCTCTCTCGCACTCTCTCTCTCTCTCTCTCTCTCTCTCTCTCTCTCTCTCTCTCTCTCTCTATCTCTCTCTCTTCTCTCTCTCTCTCTCTCTCTCTCTCTCTCTCTCTCTTTCTCTCTCTCTCTCTCCTCTCTCTCTGCTCCCTCCCCCCCCTCTCTCTCCTCTCTCCTCTCTCTCTCTTCTCTCTCTCTCTCTCTCTCTCTCTCTCTCTCTCCTCTCTCTCTCTCTCTCTCTCTCTCTCTCTCTCTCTCTCTCTCTCTCTCTCTCTCTCTCTGAGAACTCTCTTTTTTTCGGGCACCATAATTGAATAATGAATAACGGATAAATACATAAGAAAGAACTTCCATCAAGGCTTTTGGCAGTTCAAAAAAACTGGCAAACTATTTGACTACTTGAAACCACATAAAGGTTGATGAAAAGTATAGTTATTTTTTAAACGCAACTTTTAATTTTATATCAATGTTTTACTTATGAGTACACATGGCTGAACTAGAGCCCTTTAGTTGTAATTATTTAGGCAATGATTTCTGTATTGGTCTGATGTTAGCTAAATACAGTTCAGTGCCCCAAATTAGATGATCATACAATTTCCTAGTTGAAACTATCATAGCATCATTTGCAAATGATAAAAAGTGTTAGTTAATAACACAGAGATTTGACCTATTATGATAACCCAATACCATTATGTATTACCCTTAATATAAAAATTTTAACTACCATTCACGATAGACATCTAATACGAAAGATGTTCTGCATTGAAGTAAATATTGGATTTTAAAGCTTCTCTCTATCATTGATAAACATTCTGGATTACAACAATAAAAGTAAAGTTAATGATATTTTTTGTTTCTTATCAAAAGTTTGTGAAAGGTAACAATATAAAAGAAAGAATTGTATTATTTTTTATGGGGGTGCTTATTCAATAATAATCGGCACATTATTTATTATATGCAGTCTACTTATACTTATTATTACTTATACTTTATTTTATATTTATACTTATCTTAGAGAATAGTCATGTTAATCTGATACGTTAGAAAACTGATCTTTATTTAGACATTAAAAAAGAATGAATTAATCTACATTTACATTAAATTATGACCCATTGAATTCAGTATTATAATTATTTAGATTAATATTAATATTGTATTACGTGCCAATGTATATGCTGTTCAGTTGTAATTCTAGGAATTATTATTATTTTATTTACACATACTTTAAGAAGTATAATATATTAATAACCATACTAACACTAATTGGCCAGACTCTTGGCAACAGCCAAGCTTGTAAACAGAAGCCAATAAAATATTTATCTATCTATCTCTAGCTATTAACATTTTTAGGAACAGTTAGTAGGGGGGAGGGAGTTAATGGAGCCATGAAATGAAAAATCGCCTCAAATCCTACATAAAAATAAACTCTACATGCCCGGGGGCGAGCAGGAATGGGGGTTATATTCGTAGTCTGAAATGAAGAATAGCCATATTCCATTTCCTATGGGTTTTCAGTAAATATGTACATAACAGAAGGTGTTTCTTGTATTATTTTGAGTAACTTTTGTCATGTACACTTTTGTTGTTTTTAGCGTATAAACGAGATATACTGTAAAAACTATTGCAGGAGGCAAGAATTTTATTGTTATAGTACTCATAAAGTTTAAGTGATAAAGGCATATTAATACAAATGATGTAATGTTTTTAGACTTATATGACAGTTCTTAGTATAATTAGGAGATTATTTATGTTATAAATTTCACTCCTCCCCCCCCCCTAATTTGTTATTTATTTTCAATACAATATGACATTGTTATTTATTTTCAATAAAAATGTAAACTAAAAGGAAATTTCGATTATTCAATTTTCATAATGAATTATTTAAACAAAGTTGATGGATTAGATAAAGAAAGTCATTTTGAATTTTCACAACGTGTGACATCAAAAGTTGTGGGGAATAAAACTCTTAAATTGGTTATTGGGATTAGTTTATTTCCACATTTGCTATTACTTATATAAAGTTATGTATACAACTATGCTTAAACAATGTGTTCTTGGATAGATTTTTGACAGGAAATGTATAGGTTATAGATCAAACCTAGTTATAAGAAATATTATCGTTGATTATGATTTGAATTATTCTCGGTGTGTCAAATAGTGGAGAGTGATAGATTTGAGTTTCTATATTTTCATTTATTCTTCGAAAATAAAATTTCTATGCTTGAAGTCCCCAACAGTTAGTTACCTGACCCTTCGGAACCACTTTACGCCGAGACGGAAATGGTAAGTGTACACTCTGAAGCATTGCTATAAAAATACCATCATTATTCAGAAAACGAAGGTTTCCCGGGCATTGCCGGATACTTTAGCTAGTTCTTACATAAAACGTTTAAATATCGAATTAGATAATGATCAAACAAAAATCGCGAACGCTGTAGGTTAACAGACAAATTATATAGATAATTTTGAGCTCATTTTGTCATCTACTGGGCAGGATCGATGGACATTTGAAGAAAATTTTCAAGAAAGGCTTCATTAGTACAACCTCAATAACTAGTTCCTTAAGGGACATTTGCTAAAAACACACACACGCATTGCACAGTTGCGTGAAAGTCATTTGGTTCAAACAGATTCCCCATGAAAAGGAAAATATTCTTGGCTTCCTTACGTATTCAAGACAAGCCTTGACACATCACTGACACAGTTATATTTGATTGAAAGAAAAACAACTCCATTTTGTCTGTCTTGCAATGATCACCTGAAAGTCAAACACATAACTTACAATATCAAATGGCACACCCTCATTACTGAGGAAGGGTAGTCCATATGAAAACAAAATACTTAAGACTATACACTTTTTTCCTATAATAAAGTATCTTATTTGTTTTTATTCCCATTCCTCTGTTACGTTTAATTTGATATTTACTTAAATATTCTCGTTTTTATAAATATTTTCAAACGCTTATTTATTGAGTTGTTAAAGAATTCATTATTTTAATCACTATGCATAAAGTATTTTAAATTATTTATTGTTTCACTTTTATTAAGATGTATTTCTTGCTGTATTAACATATTTGAATTTCTTTTTAGCAGATTTCCCTTAGGGGAAATCAGCTATTGAGGTCGTACTCATGACGCGAGTTTCGAAAAATTTCTTCAAATGTCCATCGATCCTACCCAGGAGATGACGAAAATGAGTTCAAAATTATATATATATATATATATATATATATATATATATATATATATATATTTGTCTGTTAACGCTCTAGCGGTCGCAATTTTTGTATGATCGTTACCAAACTCGGAATTTAATCGTTTTATGTAAAAAGGAAGATCAAGTTCGTTAATGGCTGAAATCGGACCAGTGGGAGGGGGGTTTAGAGGGGGGATTTTTCGAAAATTCGAAATATCTCCGTTACCATACGTCGGATCAAAAATTGTATAAAACCAATCTTATTGAAAATTAAATTTACTATAAATATTGTTCTATACATTTATTCGGTATCTTTAATATTAACCGAGATATTTGGATTTGTATTGTGAGTGTAGTCGGCTATGTTCGGGAGTTTCCGCCGAGCGCTAGTGTGGCCGTTTCACTAACTATTCGTCCTCGTAAGAATAGGTTATTACTAGGCAGATTTCTTTATTGTAAAACTTCACGTGGGAAATCTACTTAGTTTACGCAGCCCCTGCGTGACGGACTTTTAATTTTTATTCATTTCACGTATTATTTATTAACTTAATATTTCTATTTGTTAATTATTCCTACTTTTTATTGCATTTTTAATTAAACATTGGTACATTTTTCTTCTTATTTCTCCCCCCCCCCTATTAAAACTATTTTTCAATTTGTCTATGGATATTTTTCAAGGGAAATCAGCTATTGAGGTTGTACTCATGACGCGATTTTCAAAATTTTTCTTCAAATGTCCATCGATCCAACCCAGGAGATGACGAAAATGAGGTCAGTTCAAAACTGTATATATATATATATATATATATATATATATATATATATATATATTTGTCTGTTACCGCTCCAGTGGTTGCAATTTTTGTCTTATCGTTACCAAACTTGATATATAATCGTTTTATGTAAAAGGAAAGATCAAGTTCGTTAATGGCTGAAATCGGATCAGGGGGAGGGTGGGTTTAGAGAGGGACAATTTCGAAAATTCTTAATACCTCCGTTATTATGCGCCGAAAAAGTGAATAGAACCAATCTTACTGCAAATGTAATGTTCTATAAATGTTGTTATGTACACTTTTTCACAATCTTGATTATTTGATATTTGCTTTTTTTAGTTTTCGGTCTTCAGTAAAGCCCCACTCCCAATAATCTCATATTTTCAATATTCTATTACGTTATGATGCACTTTATTTGAAGCTTAAATACTAAATATTGTTCTCATTGTACTTTTATGTATTGAGATAAATGCAAATACTTGGCGCACGTGGGAAATCTGCTTAGTTAACGCAGCCGCTGCGTGACGGACTTTTATTTATTTTTTTTATTGTTCATGATATTTTTTTTTCGTTTTTTATTTGTGGACCAAATAAATATATCAAGACAACTCCCAAGCTACAATAAGGATTACTCTCCAGGTGATTGCACCAAATTGCGCGTGGTCTCCCGTGACAACGGATTGAGGACGAAAATGCACCTGTTGGGGGCGGAGAATGGCCACAGGCTGTATAGTTATGAATAATTCATGGAGATTCCCGGGTCAAACCGGGGTTTACAGGATTAATTTGGTTATTGATTTCAGCTGGACGGGGGGGGGGTTACTAGCTACCAAATTCCTTTGGGGGGGGGGGGGTACGAAGGCTGTCCCGTCAATTTCCAAATATTGTGCTGTGTCCAACGCGATCGTCAAGTCAATCTTGGGTTGCTTCAATTTCCGAGGCCCGAATAAATAGATTCAAGCAACAAACAACTAAATTACGTCAACGTAAACTGAATTGATATTGCAACTTTAACACTCCAGTAGTCGCGCCCAGCTTTGCTACAAAAGTAGTCGCCCTGTATCTGCCAGATCGCATTTCAATCCCAGTGATAGTATAACCTTAAACTGCAACATTTGAAAGGAAATTAAAGTCAAATACTGTTATTTACGAATAAATTTATTTTATGGCAAAAAACATTAATTAAAATAATAGAAATGGTAGGAAACAAGTATAATATACATATATACGAAATCAGTCTTCTATATTGACAAAGCAGACTTTTTTATTCGTAGATTCATTACTTTTCATTCTTCTGAGCTTATATTTCCGAATTACCTTCTCTTTCTTCAACTGTATCCAGGTCTTCATCTCCTATTTCATATTCTACAGCAGGAGGAATGTGATGTACACCACCACTTTCTTCATCCGTGTCTTCTTCACATCTTCATGTATTTTCTTCACATCTTCATCATTTGTAACATCATAAAAATGCTTGGGGAAGACATTTTTGTTCTGGATCAAATAAAATTTAAAATCACAAGTACAAATTAATAAATTTTGTATTAATTTAAAACAAAAGTGGTCGCGCTGTATCTCACAGATCTTCTCCCTCCAGTTTAACAAAATAAATTTACTATCATTATTATTGCTATAAAATGTTTTAATTTACTTAGTTAATTTAGTATTTAATTAACTTAGTTAATGTTTTAATGCATTGTTTTAGATCGATTTACAATGAAGGAAAATAATTATAAAATAAACACAAATACTTACAAGAGAGGTCGCGCTGTATCTAGGAGATCGATCGTAATCTGACGACTCTATGTTAAATGCTTGAAGGTCTTTACTAGTCTGGCTATGCTCGGCATTCCCTTCTAGCAAGATAGGAAGCCCGGCACCAGTCCCTTCGCAAAGGGTGTCTGCCAATAGAATAAGAAAGCTACCAGCGATCTCACAGATCAGGCGCGACAACTGGAATGTTAATGGTTGCGAAATGACTTATTTAAGCGTGTTTCTTGTACAAGTACAAAGTCGAGTGTAAGATATGTGTATATTATGGGATATTGAGTGTTGGATTCCTTGAAAGCAAATTAAAGACGCGTCAACTAAGCAGATTTCCCACGTGCTGAAATAACACGCTGGTCATCTCGATTAATCACTTTTAGCAGAACTATTGAGGTCGTACTCATGATGCGATTTTCGACATTTTTCTTCAAATGTCCATCGATCCTACCTGGGAGATGACGAAAATGAATCCCGTTCAAAACTGTATATATTTCTATATGTTTGTCTGTTACTGCTCTGGCGGTCGCAATTATTGCTTAATCGTTACCAAACTCCATATTTAATCGTTTCATGTAAAAAGAGAGATAGAGTTCGTTAACGGCTGAAATCAGACCAGGGTTTTTTTTTCTCTAATCAGAGAATCAGAAATTGAAATCTAACCTGGCATGGTATGTTTATAGTAGAGTCAGTGAGTAAGGTCCCGCGGCGAGGGTAGTAGACCATCCGCCATGTTGCCAGATCTACCCTCCCGCTGAGCCTCCTGTGACGTTTTTATATTTCTCACATATTTGATGACTTTATAAGGATAAAACCAATATTTTATTTTTCGTGTTTATATATATAGGCCTGAAATTAATGATAGTGACATTTCGTTTCCTATTGCATTTTCGGCAAATATGCACATAAAAAAAGTTGTTTATTTTGTTATTTAGAGAAACTTTTTTTTATATACACTATCATCGTATACCGAAGTATAAAGGCGTTATACGCTAAAAATTATAGCGGGAGACAACAATTTTATTTGGCACAAAAGACTCAACCGAACTAAATAAAACACTCAGTATGTGTATTAGCACAAACGCCTTCCTTATAATAAGCCCTGCTAACATTTCTAGGGACGGGCAGAAGTGGGAGTTATAAGGGAGGCCTGAAATTAATAATAATGATTTCCTATTGGGGTTTCGGTAAATATGATCATAACAAAAGTTGTTTATTTGGTTATTTAGAGAAATTTGCTCAACACTTCTTTTCAGTATGAACTACCAGGTACCTCACCTGAAAAAATTAATTCAAATGTATGTCAATATTTTCTCCTTAATAACTCAAATCTATGCATAATGCACAGGAGACGGGAAATATGACAATATGCAGGACAGTGAAGTCTTACATAAAAAAAATAATTTTATTATTAACAAATGCTAACAACGGGTATTAACCCTAAACACTGGAACGGGTAAATGTCAAAATATTGTGCAAAGTAAAGCCTTTCCAAAAATATACCATCACCATTCAGCCTCAAATGAATTTCCAAGCGAAGCCGGGTATCTGAGCTAGTGTATATATATATATATATATATATATATATATATATATATATATATATTATATTCTTTAAAGTAAATATTTTTTTTGGGATTCATTCAAGAATACTTTTGCGCTATTTCGTTATAAATACGTTTATTTTTTATTTTATTTTCAGAATCCATTTCTTTTTCCATAGACTCGTTTCAAAGATAATTTTGATGTCAACAACTTTTATGTCGCAGCATTTTTCAATAATATGTGCCGTTTCTGAAATAAAGGGTTCTTTTCATTTTACGGCTAAAGGATGCGTCAAATCGAAAAATTTACCGGTATAAAGTCGTCATAGAATTTGATTTTCTACAAGTATCCGTCATAAAAAGTGTGGCATTCCATTGGAAATTTCAATTTTTTGTTCACTGGAGAAGGTTACGAGGTTGAATATTGACTGAAAACATTCTTCAGGGGTCTCAATTATGGCAAACCAAGTTTCAGCCTTTTATTAATACAAGTGGCGATTTTAAGGGGGTGGTACGGGACTTGGGATACCGTGTATATATATATATATATATATATATATATATATATATATATATATATATTTATATATATATACTCCTAATTCCATTGATTTAAGTGGGTATTTAGTTTTGTTTATTTTTTGTTGAAAATATTTTTTTTATTAGCCCAATTTAATTAATAAACCTTGTTTCCTTCTTCTATCTTCTATTTATTATTGGTCCAAATTCCTAGATGTCAAATTCTTCAATTAAATTAAAAATATGCAGGTGTTGCAATACTTTTGACCAAGAGATTAAATATATATATATATATATATTCTATTTCTAAATTAAAATCCGATTAGCATAAGGGGGGGTTTCTGAAGACTGAAAACAAGAAACAATTATTGCTTAATATTTGAGTTGAAAAAATGTAGAGAATCAGTTTTTTAAACAAGATGTATCCTACATTTTATGAACCAACTCATAATAATGGAGATATTTTGAATTTTCGAATTCTTCCTCCCTCTAAACCCACCTTGTCCAGACTGGAGCCATGAACGAATTGTATCTTTAGTGATGAACAATTTTTGTTGGAAATGTAATTCAATACTCAACTATTGTAATTCCATGATCTTTCATTCACAGATGCTATAGAGTTCACAATTAATGTAAGAAAAAATCTAACTGTCTTTAGTGAAACGACGAAAAAAACCAATAAATTACTGCTCTGAATTGATGGCGTTGTTGAAGCCCCTAGAGTAGCTTACAGCTAAAAAAAATATTCATGTGAAGGCACACCCCTTTTTTCCCTACCCTATGGTATTAGAAATATTGATGTCAGCATACGAGGATTTTGTCTACTGGAGATAGTGTAAACACTGATAGCGTTATCACTGTTATCAGATGATCCCCTTGAGGTAAGAAATCAGTGACACCCGGAGGGGGAGGAATATGTATAGGGCAGATAACATGGCGTTAGTACCCGCATCCATAACTCCCCTAACCTGAGCCTACCAGCATACAACCAGCCAGGAGCAAAACCATTATTTGTAATAATAATTCGTCCCAGCTAAAACCATCCATCGCCAATCACTGATCCATTAATTAAACCCAATCATTAATTTCCAGTATTTATTAATATTCAATTAACCTCACCAGATTGCTTTAGCCAGCTTCCTCAATTACCTTCCCCGAAGGTTGGGATTATTCGAATGAATTGATTAGCCTTTTTATGCAGATCCTCTTGAAACGATTATTTCGAATGGTATTTTTTTTACTATTCCTACTTAATAAATGGTAAAATGAGTTTATTTATTTTCTATATTATTGTATTTCTTTATCTTACTATGGCAATACATTTTGTTTAATTGCTTTACTCACATTCTTTACCAAAGGCCTTCTAAAGTTTACAAAAGACTTTTAATTAATGCATAATATCGAAGATTTAAAAGTCATAACTTTTATTATATTCTAATAGGCAAAGTACGTGTATGAGAAAACCTCAGATATTTAAGGAATATTTTTCTACTGTATGTCAAAAAGGGTAAAGGTTTGATTCTCGCCGAGAGAAAAATTTAGTTCACCTGTTAGCTACCCAGGTTTCCTTCTTTATTTTATTTATTATTTATTTGAGATTCGGTTACAATGGTGATTCCTCTTTAAACATGGTAGAATATAATTTTACAAAATTAAATAAATATTAACCCTCGTCTCCTACGGTGGTTCTTCCTCCCACATTACCTACGGTGGGTCGGATCCGACCATGTTGGCTCTTGAAGGGCGCAATCATTAAAGAAATTATTAATTATGCAGGAAAAGGATAAGTATTGATTAAAAATTTAAAAAAATATTTTTATTTACTTTAATGTTTAAAAAAGTTAACATTGATACTTATATCAGTCTTCATTGTCTTTTGACTAAATTTTGACAGTCTCTTAAAGTTATATTTAAATTATAAAAAAAAAAAAAATACAAAATAAAGGAACGAAAGTGAGAATTGAATTCAAGAAAACTTGTTGTATTGTCGTCAAATCTGCATTTCTCGAGGATAAATTCAAATCGTGCTCCGGACATAGTACATCGAAACATGGGTGGACCATAAATTTGGGAAAACATTTCCTTGGTATTCAGGGTGGAATTTTTCAACGTGTCACTCAAATAAAGGAGGCCAAGAAAGGCTTTAAATTCTTCATTATTTTTAATGAAATATACGAAACATCGCCGGTAAACTAATGCCGCGTCCGTTCGATTTCTTCGCTTATCACTTATCATTTCTTCACCAATGAAAAGTAAAAACAGTTTCAAAATATCCGTGATGCCTCTTGCTTCTCCTCTTGGGCCAGGATTTCCTCTAACCACATTGATTGCAAGAACTCTGGAAAATTTTGATCGCATCGGCTTATTGGTCCGGAGGGTTTCCCCATCCTTGCCAAAATCGAAATTTCTCTCATCATCGTCAAAAACCTGGTCATTTTTCAATCCACACTCATCATCACTCTCATCAGCATCAAATACATCCTCAACGTTGTGTAATATCTCATCTTCCTGCTCGGATGTGCTATCCTCGTTTTCTTCCAACATGTCATCATTCTCTTGGCGTCGAAACTCCTCCAAAATTTATTCCGGGGTCGTGAACATTTTATTGAATGCCATTCTAAAAAAAAAAAATCGTGCATTCTTATGGGAATGTAGAAATAATCATGAAAAAATCTAAAGCATAGAACCTACAGTGGGTCGGATCCGACCCCTAACTTATTTCCTACGGTGGATCGGATCTGACCGAATGGTTAATAGTCAGGAGAGGACATTTACCTGAGCGAAGTGGACTTGTCAGCCCCCCAGGCCCAACTGCAGAGGAGGGTACCTAGGACCATGGAGTAGTCGGGGAAGCCAGACGATTTTTAGACTAGGGAGAACCAGCGCCCCGGTCGGATCCGACCCAACCGTAGGAGATGAGGGTTAAAAATCTAGGAAACTAAATTTTACAAGTGTCCAAATTTATTACAATGCACAAAAGTAAACATAAATTGTTAGTATATTTACAAGATAAGAATATATATATATATATATATATATATATATATATATATATATATATATATATATATATAATGAGTTAAACTGGAAGGAGGCAAATCTTATATTCCAGGAAAAACAGTGCTTGCAATGTATAATTTTCATAAACTAATAGCTTTTATATTTCATCAAATAATCCACTATTCTTAAATACTTAAAACATAATCTATAAATTACATACTGTCGGCTTTGCATAAATGTCTGGGCCATGGCTACGTTATTACTTCTGTGCAGTCAGTTAGTATGTGTTTTACAGTCAGCGTTCTGTTGCAGTAGCGACATATAGGTTCATCTTGTCTGCTCATTAGATATGAATGCGTTAGTCTAGTGTGTCATGTGCGTAGGTGTGTAAGTACAATTGTTTCTTTTCTACAGTGTCTATTACTTGAGGTCCAGTTAAGCGTATTTGATTTGATTTCGGTAAGTTTACTGTCAGAGTTATACCATTAATTATTCCCTTCTATAATTACGAGTTTTCTTATTTCAGAGAATGCGTCTGTACAAATGACTACGTATTTTTAGTAGTTGTAATTTCTTGTGGTAGTTTTGATGCCCGTTAGTCCTATGAGTAATTCTGCCGTGTATATTGTATTGTAGTTGTTTAGTTTTGAGTGCACAGCATTGTCTCCTGCAATACCAGTCCCATAGTTGGTATTGCATGTGTCCGTGAAAATAAGATGCAACCCGCTCTGGGATAATGTGTGCGTAGAATTCTTTTTTATGTGTTGTATTCGAAATGGGGTCTTTTTTAGAGTATTTAGAAAAGGAAATATTTATATCAAGTTTATTATTGAGTCTCCAAGGGTGCTTTAGAGAAGTAAGGTAGTCTAATGTGTAAATAAGTTTGACACTATGAAAGAAGGGCTAACTCAGCAAAATCTCGTCCAGGGCTGCAACTGATCAGGAGATAGTCCTCCTAGGCTAACAGGGTTTGTACATTGAGTTGATAGGTAGGTAAAAATTTTAAGGAACTTAGAAGGTTTTGTTCAGTGCTTTCTTAATTCTTCAGTATTTTGTGCAGAGTGGATCCGAGATTGTGCTTTCTTCTCGCCTTTTTGTACAAAGAGCATCCCACTAACACATTTTCAAGTTTAATTTATGTAGGTTTAATACCGTTAACATTTTGTTCACGATGCTATATTTAAATACTGGGTTCCTAGTGCTGCAATAATATGCTACCAAAAACCGGTTATAATGATTTTTAAATATTTATATCGAAAATATGTATTACCATTTAGACGAAAAAAAAAACTATTTATAAAATAAAAGATGCTGTCTTAGTGAATAAGTTTGCTAGACTCAAAGCATGATAGTTCCTTCGAGAACCATTTTTAAGGATTTCAACATTGAATTTGTGATGCTAAAATGACTGATGCAATGCTGCTTAGAATATTTATAAATGAAAGGGCTTAAAACTATCTATTTTATTCCATATAAATTAATGTTTGATATTGTCTAGTTTCGGACATATTGTTAAGCTCTTTAATTATTTTTTTATTTACTATACTTTATGCATCTATGGCTAATTGGGACGGGTTATCTACAGGTTACTACCTATTTCTAGCAAGGGTAGGACTAAGCATATTAGCAAATTTCCTTAAGGCAAATCAGCTATTGAGGTTGTACTCATGACGGAATTTTTCTTCAAATGTCCATCGATCCTACCTAGTAGATGACGAAAATGAGGTTCGTTCAAAACTGTATATATATATTTGTCTGTTACCACTCTAGCGGTCGCAATTTTTGTTTGATCGTTACCGAACTCGATATTTAGTCGTTTTATGTAAAAAGAAAGATCAAGTTCGTTAACGGCTGAAATCGGATCAGTGGGAGGGGGGGGGTTACAGGGGAGGATTTTAGAAAATTCAAAATATCTCCGTTACTATACGTCGGATCGAAAAATTGTACAGAATCAATCTTATTGAAAATTAAATTTTCTATAAATATTGTTATATACATTTATTCTCTATCTTGAATATTAACCGAGTTATTTGCATTTTTATTAAATCTGGGCGGCTAACGTACGGGTGACTTTCCCGCCAAAAGCTAGTTCGGCCGTTTCCTTAACTGCTCGACTCTCGTGAAATTTCCCTATTTTAAAACTTCACGTGGGAAATCTGCTTAGTTTACGCAGCCCCTGCGTGACGGACTTTTATTTAATGAGTGCGTCACTAAATAAATTCCTATTTGCCCAGGCGGGAATCGAACTCGCCATTCTAGGTTTACCATAAGCTCTTTAATTGTTCCATATTCATTGAAGCACTTTAATTTTTTTTTTAGCTAAACAATTTACTTTTTTCTTCAATAAACTGTGGTTTCATTTCACCATATTATGTAAAGAGAATTATACATCAAAAGTTCAGCTTTTAACTTTTACAAAACTGCAGAATCTGATTATTCACCATTTATTATGTTAAATGTATTACAATCAAGAAAGTATGTATGAACTTTGGTTAGAATGTTTTTCTATTGATGAGTACGGCAGATTGCCAGGATTTTTTCGGTGGGGAGGGGAGGTTACTATGGAAGTGAAAATGAATGCCTTAATTTCCTGGAGAATTTCGAACATGACATCTATGTCAAAAATAACTCTTTTATAACAATGTTCATAACGCAAAATAATCAATCCATTTAGGGAGTGTAGATACTCCTAAGGCTCAGATTAACGATGTACTTTAAGGCGTTCTCCTAAAATTATCCATTTACTATGAATATGGATTCGATTGCCGTATCGGAATGAGTGATATTCTCATCAAATAAAATTGATAGTATCTCGTATGTAATGATTAATATTTTATAATGTGCGCCCCTCAATTGGGGTCTTTACTGTTGGATAATGGTCTAACTTCTCAGGTGACCAAATCCAACTGGGAAGTGGAGTTCGCAAAGCCATTCCCAACTTGTGACCAAGCTCTCCTTATCCCTTCCTGACCTAATCCAATTTGTGCTAGCAATCTTCCCCAAGAAATCTCGCTGCCTCCTTGTTTGCCTGCCTCTTCTTCTTTTATCCTGATAACAGAGCCAATCTATAATGCCCAGAGAGAATCTTCCGTCTTCAGCAAACTTAAGTGGAAGATCGACTTTCTATAACTGTACTTAATGGAAAAAAGTGAAAACAGTGAAGATATTTCTGTTCATATTCAAGACAAGAGACAAAATGTACATAACTACATCTATACAGAACATTGAATGTGCAGTAAAAATGATTCTATACAATTTCTTGATCCGCCTTACAATATCGGAAATATCTCGAGCCATCAAACAAACATTTTCGACCACTAGAGTGGTAACATTCACGTATGTATATGTATACATGTCCGTAGTCTCCTATTTAGGATCGAAGGAAATTTGTTGAAAATGTCTATTTCAATAGCTGATTTCCCCTCAGGTAATTGGCAAATTCTTTTGTGGGCTAAGAAATAAACCCTTACTTCCTGTTTGAATTTTCAGAATTTCGCTCTGATTCCCAAGTCACAAATGTGCCAAGGAGATCTGATTCACTTAATTTTAGCAGATTTCCTAGCATGTATTTATATCTAATATATAAAATTTCCATGTCACAATGTTAGTTACCGTACTCCTCCGAAACGGCTTTACCGATTTTTACCAAATTTTATATGCGTATTCAGTAGGTCTGAGAATCGGCTACTATCTATTTTTCATACCCCTAAGTGATAAGGGTTGTTCACCCTTAACATTTTTTTTTAAATTTTTGGACGAAATTTTTTGTTTTTATTTTTTTATAATGTGGCATTAAAAAATACATACAACCCTAAATATTTTTATCACCAACCCCTATTTTTTATAGCCATTTTAGTAATTTAATCATTATCATCCCACTAGATAACTGATCAATTATAGTGTTTTTAACTGTACTTCGATTAAAAGATGGGCTAACAAAAAATATTGTTCACGCTATAGCATTAAAAGATTGATGTTGTTTGTTAGTGTTACTGTCGTAATTAATATGAGATATGTAATTTTAAGAAATAAACTATAATAACTTAAAAATAATATTGTTTGGCATTTGTTATTTTTATATTCCCTTATCGTTCATAGCGCTCCATGCCTATTTCACGCATATACCACATACACACTTATAATAAGTAAGTTACTTTTTGTCTACACTAGAATTTATCTAGAAACTAGAAATAATTTATAAAGCAAGACAACGTTTGCCGGGTCAGCTAGTATATATATATATATATATATATATATAAATAAAAATATATATATATATATATATATATATATATATATATATATATATACTCAACCGCAAAAAAAAACCTGACACTTAGATTTAGTCTTATAATTTTGTTAAATACTTAATATATATGTATATTAATCTTTTTAATTAAAATAATTGGTTAATCTATAGGTTATTTAAACAAAATCTGCCAAAAGTGAATAATTTTTATTGATTATTTACACAAAAATACAAAATAAAAAAAAAGAAAAAGATAAATTAACACATTTAAAAAAAAAATATATATTCTTTATTTTTATTACAGTGAATGGTAGACTTCGCTACCCCAAGCGCTTCGGGAATGTAACGTAAGCTCCGGCCTTTCATCTAAGTAAGAAAGACCCATTATTCTGGACCGAAATAAAAATAAAACATTAATTAAAGAAACTGCTTGGTTAATAATTAAAGATGTTTAAATGTGCGAAAAACTACTTACAGTTTAGAATAGATCAACCTCACGACAAATAAATCTAATCTGAGTTTTATCTAATTGTTTACTAATCCTGAAGGGATAAGTTCAATGTACTTAGACTCTAAATTCTCTGTAATAACTAGAATACCCACATAAAGAAAATTGCTGAAAATTAGCTTTTAATACGACAAAAATGAGGTGTGCGGTTTTTTTGTTTGCGGGTGAGTATATATATATATATATATATCTATATATGGGTGTGTGTGTGTGTGTGTGTGTGTGTGTGTGTGTAGTGAGTCTGTTAATACTCTAGTGGTCGCAATTTTTGTTTAATCGTCACCAAACTCAGTATTTAAAAGTTACATGTAAAAAGAAAGATCAAGTTCGTTGATGGCTGAAATCGGACCAGTGGGAGGAGGGGGGGGGGTTTAGAAGGGAGGAATTTCGAAAATTCGAAAAATATCCGTTACTATCCATCGAATCGAAATATTGTGTAGAATCAATCTTATAGAAAATTAAATGGACTATAACTAATGCTATATGCATTTGTTCTCTATCTTGAATATTAACCGAGACATTTGCATTTTTCAGTTTTCAGCCTTTAGTAAACCCTCGTTTCTACTCATGTTACATAAAGAATACTTGGTTATGTAATAAACCACATCATTCGAAGCTTAAATGACAAATATTGTTTTAAAGAGACATTTATTATACGAGATACATACAAATATGTTCTGGTGACCCCCCCTCCCCTTTTAAGTTTTGGGACTACTTAAATTTGATTTGCCGAGGTAAAAATTATTTAGTTTCATTATAAATTACAGTAATAGATATAGTAAATAGTTTTCAATCAAATTAATACGTTATATTCAGATATATTACAGTTATTGTTTTTCTTTCCGGTAAGAAGTTGGCAGAACGGTTTGTTTACATTACTGATGCTTTCTGTCGGAAGTTTCTTATTATCGTTTGTACTTATTCAATTAATATTCACGGTATGTAGATTTATCTTTTGCTAAACTTCATGCAGGAAATCTGCTTAGTTTACGCAGCCCCTGCGTGACGGACTTTTATTAAAAGCAGAGTGCATGAACTAATTTTTGTAAAAACAAGTAATGGACATGTTGGATGGCAATAATATCCCCACCGAACTTAAATGGATAATCAGACAAACCTTTTATAGAGTTTTATTGATTTTAGATTATTTAAAAAATACAAACAACGAAAAACAAAGAATAGTCTCTTCGTCGCCTCCATTTATCTATACATTTCTTATTGGGGATATAACTGAATGGAAAAGTTTGGAGTATTCAACTAATCGAGCTAGTGCCACGAATGAATTTTAATATAATTTTCATTTCCTTCATATATATTCTTTGTTAATTAGGAAGGTGTACTGAGCTCCATGAAAATTATTTCAATTTTGCAAAGGTGTACGTTTAATTACGTATATTGGTGTAGTGCAAACTTGCTGTTGGAAACCCCTTTTACAACATTAGCGTCTGGGAATATATGATATATTCTCATTTCTGGGAATTCATACACATATATATGTATATCCATTTGAGCGGGCGAAATAGGATTAGCCTTGAGAGGTCTGGCCCCGTTAAATAGAATAATTCTTGTGGGTAAATACAACAACATTGGGGCTAGAAAGGCAGACGGAATTATATAAATGGGAGTAGCATTGCCCCCCGGGGGGAACCGACAACCGCAACCCCCCCCCCCCGGTTTATATTTACTGAAAATTCATGTGCTATCCCCTTCAGTTATTAGAGAGGAGATTAGTTCCACCGACCCAATCTCCGAGGGTGCAGATAATGAACTTCGTTGTGGAACTGGCACCAATTTTCTGGGAATTATATTGCTCGCTGCTGCCCGCAGAGTGCGCAATTTTTGTGATCTCGCTGGAATCTGGCTGTCCAAATTATTTCCACCTTGTCGGCTGTCATTTAAAGTGTGATATTAAGCTTTTGCGAATAAAGAAAATATAAAAACCTAGAGGTCTGATGTTAACCCTTATTTGGTGACGACTGGTCAAATTGACCCGAGGAAGAAATGTTTTGTCTTTGAGGATGAGACATTTTCAGAGAGAATGCTGTTATTCCCAGTACCTTTCCCCCTTCCTACACCCTCTCGCTTCTGTGTGCTCATGGCCTAGTAATTGTTAACATCTTCTAGTTATCCATCTCCTGTGGTCATTCTGACCCAACCTCACCGTTTGTGAAACCTTTTTTTTTGTACAACATATTTGAAATGGCTCGGAATATCAGTGATTCCAGTTGTCCTGTGGAAACCCAGAGTTCCCTAGATTGAAATGTGCCCTAGAGAACCCATTCTTCCCGAGCTAAAGAGGAGTGTGCACAATGAAAGACTTCCTGGAGCCTTCCACACACTGATCAAAGACGTTCTCGGGCCTGGTGCACCACAAGAACCTCAGAAGCCAATTGAGACAACCAGTAAACTAACAAAAAGGAAAAGGTGCTACATTTATCTATTCAGCAGGGACCGGAAGATATGCAGCAGCTCCGGAAAGTGTAAAATGAGAGTAAGGATCAAGCTCTACCACACCTATTTGCAGAAAATGTCTAAACCTATAATTTAAACTATTTCTTATGAAATTAATGTTGTGTTATTAATTGAGAAATAAAACAGAATGATTTTAAAAGCACTTGTTTAATAAATAATATTATATGTTTATTATTGTAAAACATGAAAAAGTCTACGGTTTTCATTTTCATAATTTTTTAATAAAAATACTAAAAGTAATCTTACCAATTTAAGAATTTTATCATATACTTAAGTCCTGGTTTAGTTATTATAAATATGGTTTTTCTTTTTAAAAAAAATTCTTTCAACGCCTTTTAAGCCCTGGGTCATTCTGACCCGACGTCACTAGTTAAGTTTCTCTACATGCACGTCACCAGTAGAGGGTTAATGTTTGATGACTGGAGGATCCCTTTATGTTGCCATCATGTTTTATTCCCCGTCTTTTAATAAAAATATTTTCTACACTCATCTGACGTCTGTTAAATGTTGAAGGGGAAAGGGCTGTATTGTTGTATGATCAAGACAAGGATTACAAGCTAATTTTATTTAGATGTCCTCTTTCCGGCTTTTACCGCTCTAGCGGTCGCAATTATTGTTTAACTTTAAGTTTTGTACGGACCCATTTTCTTTATTTCCTTGGTTTTATGTAAAAAAAAAGAGCAAGTTCATTCACGGCTGAAATCAGACTAGGGGCAGGGGGGGGGGTTAGTGGGGAGGAATTTCGAAAATTGGAAATATCTCCGTTACCATATTTCGGATCTATAAATTGTATAGAAACAATCTTATTGAAATTTACTATAAATATTGTTTTATACAAATTTTCCGTATAATGAGATATTTGAATTTTATAGTTTTACGCTTTCAGTAAACGCCCACTCCTACTAGTGTCATATTGATAATAAGCTGTTAAATCATGAACCTCTTCATTACAAGGTAAATACCAAATATAGTTTTCAAAAAAAGCTTTATTATACGAGATACATACATATACGTTCTGTTGACCACCCCCCTTCTTTAGTTCTTGGATTACTGAAATCTGAGTGATTGAGGTAGAAATTATCCTGATTCATTTCAAATTACTCCACTAGCTATAGTAAATAGTTTTCAATAAAATTAATGTGTCATATTCAGATATATTTCATAATTGTTCATCTTTCCGTTCTGGAATAACTATTTATTCAGCGCTGCGAAGTTGTCTGTCCTGTTTGTTTACAATTTAGACGCTTTTCGTTGTAGATATTATTTATTTGTAAATTGACTGAATGATTTCTTATTACCGTTTGTATTTATTCCCTTAACATTCACGGTGGAATTACCAGTATGTAGATTTATCTGTTGTAAACCTTCCCGCGGGAAATCTGCTTAGTTTAAGCAGCCCATGCGTGACGGACTTTTGGTCTTGATCAATTGGTTCCTCTACCGTCCAGCATTTCGGGAGAAATTATTTAACTTTCATATTTAAAAAGACTTATTTATCTTAGGAAATTATTCGTTTTATCTAAGGATCCATTGATAGTATAGGTTTTCCAATAGCGACTAATCCTTCAGAACTGGTAGGTTTAATCCTCCTTAAGTCCCTAACCTTCTGTTCCTCAGCCTAGAGCATTGGACGTGAGGAGAAAATGTCCACTTCCCCCAGGGACGTGACCGGATCTCGCCCGGAACAATTGTTCAAACATTAATTTTCTTCCACTCTCTGATTTTCTTTTCTCCCAATATTTATATAATGTAAAAAAAACGCTTAATTTCGAGATATGGTTCTGGAATAAAGGACCTAAGTTTTTTTTTTTCTTGTGATATTAATACAGAACAATTTTCGTTAAATGAATATATATTTATTTATATATGAAAGCATGATTCTGTTGCAAGTGGTCTAAATTTCCTTAGATTTCCCTTAGTGAAAATCAGCTGTTGAGACTGTACCGATTTTATAGAAATGTCATCAATGTCAACCAACCCATCTGTCGACGAAAATAATGTCCGTTCAAAACTATATATATAATTGTAACCTCTGTCTGTACATTGATTTTTATTCTTGAAATTTCACGTTACTTTTTCGTTTCAAATGTCATAGACACCATAACTCCATTTCCTTTCTTTTGTGTCTGTTTGATTGTTTGTTTGTTACCTTTCCACGCATAAACAGCTGAATCGAATTTTATAAAACTTGGTATGTATATTACTGCTAACGCAACTTAGACTTAAGGCTATATTAATATTCTCTGAGACGACAAAGAGTGGGGGTTATAAGGGAGGCCTGTAATTAAAAATAGTTATATTTCGTTTCCTATTGCGTTTTCGGCAAATATGCACAGGATAAAAGTTCTTTATGTTAGTATTTAGGGTAACTTTTGTTATATTCACTTTTCACTGTCGTACTACAAAGTATAAACGAGGTATACACTAAAAAAGTAAAGTGGGAGCCAACATTTTTATTGGGCACTAACGATTGAACCGAACTTAACAAAACTCGGTATGTGAATTAGCATTAATTCTTCCATGATTATAAGCTATATTAAATTTTTTATGGTCGCCTGAATAAAATATTCGCGATATTTCAATTTCTATTTTTTTAGGCAAACGTGCACATAACAAAAGTTGTTTTTTGTGTTATAAGAAGCTGTTTTTGTTTTAAGCATAATATTTTAAAATTTAAATTCCTGATCGCTTGAAATATCATGCAGAACAAAGTCTACCGGGTCCGCTAGTACATACTATATATATATATATATATATATATATATATATATATATATATATATATATATATATATATGTATATATTTAAAGAAGGTATTCACCAGTTGTAAAGACTTTGCTAAATGAGGTAAAAACAATGCAAATGTGGTAGTCCAAAAACACATAAGCATTTAATGAATGTTGGGGAAAAATAAATACATAACTTTCCTTTTTATTTACCAACTTTCCCTCTATATTACCTCTTTAATAAATAGGCCATGCACTCCAGTTATCAGCTAATTAAAACGGCGGTCTTCCTGATCTTTGTGTTGAATTTATTCACCTTCTCCAACTGCTAAAACAACAATAAATATTTGCAGAAAGATTTAATTAGACAGCTATGGACTTATGTTCCGTATGCTAATGTAAATATGTTTTCATTTAAAGCCCTGGTTAAGGTAATCATTCAATTAAATTGAAAGTAGTTGTAAATCCTGTTTTAATTGGTTTGTTACCTATGTGTACATATTGACGGTGATATAGTGCAATTTAATACTCCGGCCATCGACACCTGCATTTCAAAGCCCTTACGCACTTCCATAACCTCTTCCAGAAGTAGTACGGATAATAAATAAGTAAAGATAAAATATTATTATTATTTTTATATATTAATGTCCACTTTTTGCAACTCAGGCTAATTGGGACGGGTTATCTACAGGTTACCACCCTTTTCTAGCCTGGGTGGGACTTAAGATGTTATTTAATGAATTTAGTCACTAAATAAAAAAGATAAAATAAACAGATCTAACTGATAGAGTATTGCAGCAACATAACCACAACAACTAAAATATATATATTTTTTATTTATTAACGTCCATTTTATGCTACTATGGCTAATTAGGACGGGATATCTACAAATTACCACCCTTTTCTAGCCAGGGCAAGACTAAGGAATTTATTTAATTAAGAGTCCGTCACTAAATAAATTCCTATTGCTCAGGCTAGAATCGAACTCGCCACTCTAGGTTTACCATGTGAGATTAAGACCAACGTCTTAACTCACATGGCCAACCTGAGCCCCAATTAAAATAAATACTAATTCAAAAAATAATTTTTACATAATTAAAATGTAGCCATGTGTCATGGGGGAGGTTTGTAGTTTTCATTAGCAGATTTCCCTCAAGGAAAATCAGCTATTGAGATCGTACTCATGACGCGATTTTCGAAAAATTTCTTCAAATGTCCATCGATCCTATACCCCCATATATATATTTGTCTGTTGACGCTCTATCGGTCGCAATTTTTGTTTGATCGTTACGAAACTCGATGTTTAACCATTTTATGTAAAAAGACAGATCAAGTTCGTTAATGACTGAAATCGGACTAGGGGGAGGGGGTTTAGAGGGGATTTTCGAAAATTAAAAATATCTCCGTTATTATGCATCGGATCGAAAAAGTGTATAGAACCAATCTTTTTGCAAAGTAAATGTACTATAAATATCGTTCTATACATTCATTCTCTATCTTGAATATTAACCGAGATATCTGCATTTTTATGAAGCCTGTGGTCGGGTATAGTTCGGATTAGGTCGGCCGTTTCCGAAACTGATCGGCTCAGGTGGAAGCTTCTTCTAACCTTACCTGTCGTTTCGAACCTTAGCCTTACCTTTGTTACATTGTGAGATTTATGCAAATACGTTCTGTTCATCCGCCCCCCCCCTTCTTTAGTTTTTGGACTACTAAAATTTGAGTTATTAAAATATAAATTATTCCTACAATTCAGAAGCCGTTTCAGTTGGGAATTTATTTTAATTAACTGAAAGATTTCTCATTACCGTTTGTATTTAATCACGGTGGTGTTGTGTTACCAGTATGCAGATTTCTCTATTGTGAAACTTCACATAGGAAATCTGCTTAGTTTACGCAGCCCCTGCGTGACGACGGACTTTTTTATTTGTTAATCCCTTCAGTAGATCATTTTCTTTTGCATATTCTTGTTTATTTATTTTCCACATTTTTTTAATATTACTTATAATCGGTTGTCGTTTTCTAAACGACAATTATCTTCTTGAGGATTAATTAGAGCATGTACAATTCACATGCTCAGATTTTATCTTTTGACGAAAATGAGCGCGTCATACTTTTTATTTTATTTTTAAATTAAAAAGAGTTTAATGTTCACAGAAACCGTTGCTTTATGCTATTGGTAAAATTTCGATGGCCACTTTACCTAAAACATTTTTAATTAAAAAATGTCACAAACACAGACATAGGCCACAAAAGTAATATCTTTTTTTCCCCCACGCATAACCCATTTTGACTGGTTTATTGTGACGTCAGTAACTATGCTTCAAATTCAAAAAATGTTAGCCTTGTTTTACTGAATATTTATATTTAGGATTGGTGCAACGTTTAGTTAAGCCCTTTTGATGGAAATAGATTAAGTGGGCGGGGGGTTTAGTTTAGAGCAAAAGTCAAAAATGTTGTATTGGGCTTTTTTCTTGTTGACCATCTGAATATCAATTAATCAAAATCAATTCTCAAACATTTTAGCAGATTTCCCTTAAGGGAAATTAGCTATTGAGGTCGTACTCATGACGCGAGTTTCGAAACATTTCTTCAAATGTCCATCGATCCTACCCAGGAGATGACGAAAATGAGGTCCGTTCAAAATTATATATATATATATATATATATATATATATATATATCTGTATATTTGTCTGTTAACGCTCTATTGGTCGTAATTTTCGTTTGATCGTTACCAAACTCGGAATTTAATCGTTTTATGTAAAAAGGAAGATCAAGTTCGTTTATGGCTGAAATCGGACCAGTGGGAGGGGGGTTTAGAAGGGGGAGATTTTTGAAAACTATAAAATCTCCGTTATTATGCGTCGGATCGAATAATTGTATAGAATCAATCTTATTGCAAATAAAATTTACTATAAATATTGTTTTATACATTTTTTCTGTATCTTGCATATTAACCGAGATATTTGCATTTGCATTCTGTGTGTGGTCGGTAGGAGTCGGCTATGTTCGGTACTTTCCGCCGAGAGCTCTTCTCTTTAACTCGTTTCTTTAACTGTTCGTCCCTCGTGAATAGGTTTAGAGATTCTTATTACTACTGTTGTTATTAGGCAGATTTCTCAATTGTAAACCTTCACGTGGGAAATCTGCTTAGTTTACGCAGGACCTGCGTGACGGACTTTTTAGATTTAGATGTCGTATATCACATTGAATACGAATGCGAAAATAGGTTCAATTCAATCACTTCAGAATTAACAAGTTCAAAGGAACTCATAAGACTTATTAACTTTTAGATCTAATTGTGAACTTCCATGAATCTTTTCATTGGGAAAGATAAAACGGATTGATTAAAAAGTCATTATGTTGTTCTTGGAATTTAATTAAGACGTACAAAGCCAATAAGAGGAATAATTAAAAATAGTACGTAATACTTACAACCTTTGTAGCAGTTAATAATACTATCATAATTGAAATTCTTTTAACAAAGTAGCTGGGATATAGATGTTTTCTGGAAATGAAGTACCAACTTTTTGCTACCATGTGCTATATAGTATTCATATATATATATATATATATATACTAGCTCAGATACCGGCTTCGCCCGGGAATTCATTTGAGGCTGAATGGTGATCGTATTTTTTAGCAGGCTTTACATTGCACAATATGTTGGCATTTACCCGTCCCAGTGTTTAGGATTGATACCCATCTTTGCCGTGGATTTGCTAATAATAGAATTATTTGTTCGATAAGGCTTCACAGACTTCGATATTTTTATATTTCCCGTCTCTTATACATGTAAATATGGTGAAATTTTATTTCAGGCCTCCCTTTTAACCCCCCTCACATTCGAACCTAAAAATTTTAATATAATTTATAATCATGGAAGAATTAATGCTAATTGACATACCGAGTTTTGTTAAGTTCGGTTCAGCCGTTATTGCCCGCTAAAGTTTTAACGTATAACTCATTTATACATAGGTATACGACAAAAGTGTATATAACAAAAGTTACTCCATATAACAATATAAACAACTTTTGTTATGATTATATTTGCGGAAAAACCAATAGGAAACGAAATATCGCTATTTTTAATTTCAGGCTTCCCTTATAACCCCCACTCCTGCCCGTCCATAGAAATGTTGTTATGGTTTATTATAATGAAGGCCTCACTGCTAATACACATACCGAGTTTTATTTAGTTCGGTTTAGTCTTTTTTGGCAAATAATATTGTTGACTCCCGCTATAATTTTTAGCGTATAACGCATTTAAACTTCGGTATACGACAAAAGTGTATATAACAAAAGTTACTCTAAATAACAAAATAAACAACTTTTGTTATGTTTATATTTACCGAAAAACCAATAGGAAACGAAATATCACTATTTTTAATTTCAGGCCTCCCTTATAAACCCCCCTCCTCCCCGTCCCTAGAAATGTTGTTATGGTTTATTATAATGAAGGCCTCACTGCTAATACACATACCGAGTTTTATTTAGTTCGGTTTAGTCTTTTTTGGCAAATAATATTGTTCACTTCCGCTATAGGTTTTAGCGTATATCTCGTTTATAATTCGGTATACGAAAAAAGTGTATATAACAAAAGTTTCTCTAAATAAAAAAATTAACAAATTTTGTTATGTTCATATTTAGCGAAAAACTAATAGGAAACGAAATATCGCTATTTTTAATTTCAGGCTTCCCTTATAACCCCCACTCCTGTTCGTCTTAGAGAATATTAATATAGCCTAAAGTCTAAGTTGGGCTAGTAGTAATATACATACCAAGTTTCATAAAATTCGGTTCAGCCGTTTATGCGTGAAAAGGTAACAAACAAACAAACAAATAAACAAACAAACAAACAAACAAACAAACAAACAGACACGAAAGAAACAAAATGTAGTTATGGTGTCTATGACATGTGAAACGAAAAGTTATCGTGAAATTTCGCGAAAAAAATCAATGTACAGACAGAGGTTACAATTTTATATATATACTAGCTCAGATACCCGGCTTCGCCCGGGAATTCATTTGAGGCTGAATGGTGATGGTATTTTTTAGCAGGCTTTACAATGCACAATATTTTGACATTTACCCGTCCCAGTGTTTAGGATTGATACCCGTCGTTGCCGGTGATTTGCTAATCATAGAATTATTTGTTCGATAATTCTTCACAGTCTTCGATATTTTTATATTTCCCGTTTCTTATGCATGTAAATATGGTGAATTTTTATTTCAGGCCTCCCTTATAACTCCCCTCCCGTTCGAACCTAAAAATTTTAATATAGCTTATAATCATGGAAGAATTAATGCTAATTGGCATACCGAGTTTTGTTCAGTTCGGTTCAGCCGTTAGTGCCTGCTAACGTTTTAACGTATAAGTCATTTATACTTAGGTATACGACAAAAGTGTATATAACAACAGTTACTCCAAATAACAAAATAAACAACTTCAGTTGTGTTTATATTTGCTGAAAAAGCAATAGGAAACGAAATATCGCTATTTTTAATTTCAGGCCTCCCTTACAACCCCCACTCCTGTCCGTCCCTAGAAATGCTAGTATGCCTTATTATAAGGAAATCGTTAGTATTAATTCACATAGCGAGTTTGGTTTAGTTCGGTTTAGTCTTTTGTGCCAAATAAAATTGTGGACTTCCGCTATAGTTTTTAGCGTACAACTCATTTATACTTCCGTATACGGCAAAAGTGCATATAACAAAAGTTACTCTAAATTACAAAATAAACAACTTTTGTTATGGGCATATTTGCTGAAAAAGCAATAGGAAACGAAATATCGCTATTTTTAATTTCAGGCCTTCTATATAACCCCCACTCCTGCCCGTCCCTAGAAATGTTGGCATGGCTTGTTATAATGAAAGCGCATGTGCTAATACACATACCGAGTTTTATTTAGTTTGGTTGATTCTTTTGTGCCATATAAAATAGTTCACTTCCTCTATAGGTTTTAGCGTATATCTCGTTTATAACTCGGTATACGACGAAAGTGTATATAACAAAAGTTAATCTACATAACAAAATAAACATCTTTTGTTATGTGCATATTTGCCGAAAAACCAATTGGAATCGAAATATCGCTATTTTTAATTTCTGGCTTCCCTTATAACCCCCACTCCTGTTCGTCTCAGAGGATATTAATATAGCCTAAAGTCTAAGTTGGGTTAGTAGTAATATACATACTAAGTTTCATAAAAATTCGGTTCAGCCGTTTATGCGTGAAAAGGTAACAAACAAACAAACAAACAAATAAACAAACAAACAAATAAACAAACAAACAAACAAACAGACACCAAAGAAACAAAATGCAGTTATGGTGTCTATGACATGTGAAACGAAAAGTTATCGTGAAATTTCGTGAAAAAAATCAATGTACAGACAGAGGTTACAATTTTATATATATATAGATATATATATATATATATATATATATATATATATATATATATATATATATATATATATATATAAAATTGTAACCTCTGTCTGTACATTGATTTTTTTCGCGAAATTTCACGATAACTTTTCGTTTCACATGTCATAGAAACGATATCTGCATTTTGTTTCTTTCGTGTATGTTTGTTTGTTTGTTTGTTACCTTTTCACGCATAAACGGCTGAACCGAATTTTATGAAACTTGGTATGTATAATACTACTGACCCAACTTAGACTTTAGGCTATATTAATTTTCTCTGAGACGAACAGGAGTGGGGGTTATAAGGGAAGCCTGAAATTAAAAATAGCGATATTTCGTTTTCTATTGGTTTTTCGGCAAATATGCACATAACAAAAGTTGTTTATTTTGTTATTTAGAGTAACTTTTGTTATATACACTTTTGTCGTATACCGAAGTTTAAATGCGTTATACGCTAAAAATTATAGCGGGAGTCAACAATATTATTTGCCAAAAAAGACTCAACCGAACTAAATAAAACTCGGTATGTGTATTAGCAGTGAGGCCTTCATTATAATAAGCCATACCAACATTTCTATGGACGGGCAGGAGTGGGGGAAATAAGGGAAGCCTGAAATTAAAAATAGCGATATTTCGTTTCCTATTGGTTTTTCCGCAAATATAAACATACAAAAGTTGTTTATTTTGTTATTTGGAGTAACTTTTGTTATATACACTTTTGTCGTATACCTAAGTATAAATGAGTTATACGTTAAAACTTTAGCGGGCACTAACAACTGAACCGAACTTAACAAAACTCGGTATGTCAATTAGCATTAATTCTTCCATGATTATAAGTTATATTAAAATTTTTAGGTTCGAACGGGGTGGTGGTTAAAAGGGAGGCCTGAAATAAAAATTCACCATATTTACATGTATAAGAGACGGGAAATATAAAAATATCGAAGACTGTGAAGCCTTATCGAACAAATAATTCTATTATTAGCAAATCCATGGCAAAGATGGGTATCAATCCTAAACACTGGGACGGGTAAATGTCAAAATATTGTGCAATGTAAAGCCTGCTAAAAAATACCATCACCATTCAGCCTCAAATGAATTCCCGGGCGAAGCCGGGTATCTGAGCTAGTATATATATATATATATATATATATATATACGTAGTAAGGTCCATAAGTTTCCGGCCTGTCCTGCTTGCCCTCCTTCAAACGCGCCGGGACCTGCACGCCTATGCAGGTCCATGTCTGCTCACTCCATACCCATCGCCCGCACTTCCTCAGTCTTGTCAGTCAGTGTCCAGCCTTCATGGAAACTCCCCATTTTTACAATGTTTAAACTCGAGTACCGTGCGGTAGTTAAATTCTTTTGTAAAGATGGTCTTACTCCTGCACAAATTAAAGAGCGCTTGGATTGTGTATACGGGCAGTCCTCCCCCTCGTATTCCACAGTGAAAGAATGGGCAAAATTATTTAAGTTAGGGAGAGAAAGTCTAGAAGATGACCCACGTCCCGGTCGCCCATTGGAAGCTGTCACTTCTGAAACAATCCAACTTGTGGAATCTGAATTGCTGTCTGACCGGCGACTGAAAACCAAGGAAATAGCAGCGAGGTTGGGGCTTTCAAAAACAAGTGCTTTGAGGATCATCAAAGAACATTTGCATATGAACAAGGTTAGTGCAAGATGGATTCGAAAAATTCCGTATAATGCCGACCCAAAGAATTATTTGGACTCAATTGTAACTGGGGATGAGACAATGGTTCTATATTATGACCCACTCAGCAAAAGAGACTCCATGGAATGGAGAAGACCAGGAGAAGCACCTCCTTTAAAGGCAAAAGTCACGCAGTCAACAAAAAAGATAAAGACCACAATTTTTTGGGACTGTAAAGGAATACTATTGATAGATTTTAAAGAAAGGAATACCACAATGAATGGTGAGTATTATGCAGCCCTACTTCACCGGTTACGAGACGCCATTGAAGAGAAGAGGCGAGGGAAGTTAAGCAGAGGCGTCCGCCTCCTTCACGACAATTCCCCTGTCCACACAGCATTGATTTCCAAGGCCGCTGTGAAGGACTGTGGATTCCAAGAAATCTCTCACCCACCCTACAGCCCAGACTTGGCCCCTAGTGATTTCTACCTTTTCTCAAAGTAATAATCTGACCTTCCTGGAAGGCGATTTAACACCGATGAAGAGTTCCAAGCCGCAGTGGAAGAACATTTTTTTAACAAAGAAGAAAATTATTTTTTTCATGGTATAGAAATGTTGCCAAAGCGTTTTAATAAGTGTGTTGAACTTAGAGCAGAATATTTTGAAAAACAGTAAAACCAGTTTTTCTTTCACCATTCCTTCTATCCCAGGCCGGAAACTTTTGGACCTTACTACGTATATGTGTGTGTGTGTGTGTGTGTGTGTGTGTGTGTGTGTGTGTGTGTGTGTGTGTGTGTGTGTGTGTGTGTGTATGTGTTTGTGTGATAGAGAAAGTGGGAGCATAAGATTGTGAATGTTTAAGATATAAGAAAATTTAATCTGTTCATTTTATTTATGCACATACTAATTTTTATTTATTTGATTTTAGTTTTAATTTTAACCATTGAAAGTATATAATTGTTTTAGAAATTTTATTAGTCTTTATAGTTTTTTATTATTTAGCTTCTTTATAAGGTTTTTTTTTTTTGTTTTTGAATTTAGTGTTTCGTTTTATTTTCTTTCTTTTTTTATTTATTTGTTGATTCGTGTTTTTTTCTCTCTTTGGTTGCGTTTTGTTATTTGTTTGCGTTCTTAGTTCGTTCTGTTCTAATTACATTATTTAATTTTTTCTGTTAATGTTTTCATTTTTTATTCTGTTTATATTCATTGTTTTTTATGAGAAATATTGCCTCGCAATATAAACAAATAAATAAATAAATAAAATATAAATATGGGGGCAGCGTAAGACATTCCTCGAGTTGGTGGGCGCTGTTTTGCCTTAACACTGTCGACAGCTGTCGCGGTCCTGCATACCAGCTTGTCCCAGGGCTATTGGAAGCCGGCCCAGGATTCCCTTGCCCTTTGCCCTCTGCATTCTCACTAGATTTCATCTCCAGCAGGCCTTACTCAGCATCATTGGAATCGTCTGTTCATAACATATGTTTATATCACAGATGATGTTGCTTTAACAACTTTAACCTCAACATCATCTGCAACGAATGTATCCCTATTTTGGATGATAGAACATGAAATTTCTGACGGAACTGTGGCTTCGTAAATAAATCTGCTTCGTTTTCTTCCGAACGTATTCAAAATTAGCTTCGTACTTTTTATTAAGATCCCGAATGAAACTCCTTCGGATGTCTAAGTGCTTAGACCCTAGCACTAGCTTTCTCATTTTCAATAATCTTCAATTTTGGTTGTCTTTAAATAGTGTTGTTGCATTTTTCTGACAGTATCCCATTTCGTTGAGAATTAGTCGAATCTATAAAGCTTCATGAGCAGCCATTGATGCGGCCATAATTCCAGCTTCTGTTGACGAAAGTGTCACTGATTGTTGCTTTTTTTTCAGAACCAAGCAACATATGACTTTCCTAGCATGAAATGATAGGCGCTGATTAACTCGCGGTCACCTGTGTCTCCTCCCCAATCTGCGCCAGGAAGCAAGATCCATGTTGCTTTCAGTTCCAAGTCGATGTTCGTCCAAGCTGACCCGGGCTGATGTCAAGGATTGCCTGAGCTTTATCCTTACTGCCCGCCAAATCCCATTCCAGACCTGCGGCTTCATCTTCTGGCATACTTAATAACCCAGATATAAGTTCCTAACTTAGACATGAGTTATTCCAATTAAAGGTGACTCTCTCCGGTTTTAATACATTACGGGGATCAGGTTAGCCAAGTGAGTTAAAGCGTTGGTCTTAATCTCACATGGTAATCCTAGAGTAGCGTCTACGATTCTCGCCTGGTCAATGGGAATTCGTTTAGAAAACAAACTCATTAAATAAAATCATTAGTCCCACCCTTGCTAGAAACCGGTGGTAACCTGTCGATAACCCGTCCAAATTAGCCATGGTTGAAAAATGGGAACGTTAATAAATAATAATAATATTTCCTAATTATAAATAAATTGTTATTTCTTTACGTTTGGCGAGCATTGGTTGTCGGTGTACTCCCCTCCTAAAATTCGTTGTAAGGGATTTGTCTGTGGAAATTATTTTTTTTAGCTATCTCTGATGATTTCGTCAACCTGCTCGTTCGGAGTTAACCAAATTTAGGCGTTACATAGGAATTTCACTCAGTATGCAGGTTGCTAGAAAAAGTGGCACTTTATGTGTATAACAGTTACATATATACCTCCCGGGCCCCCAACAATCGTTACAGATTTGCAGTAAGTGAATGGGCAGGGTAAGAACTAGTAGTGCATGTTAAGTATATTGGGTTTCTGTTGAATCAAAATGGACTCCGAGAAAGGCGTTAAAGAGTCGGCTCTCCTCAGGGGGAAAAAAACGTTTTCCTCAGTTAGAAAAGAGTTGGTTAGGAGGAAAATCCCGAGAAAACGTGGATGGGAGTTTAAAAAAAACAGAGCCACATTCCTTGCGAACCTCACGTATCCCTCAAGAACCGCGGTATTGACTTACAGACAATGGAATAGGCTTCCGCCTACAGGCCTGGGATATTTTAAACGTCCGTCACGTAGGGCCTGCGTGAACTAAGCAGATTTCCGTGGTGTGCGTTCCAATTTTGCAAAGATGACTTTATTTGTGAAGCACCACAAAACACGATTTCTCTAATCTCATTTTGTGTATTAAGTGTGGATTATAAAATAGTCAAACACGTCAGAGTTATACAAATATAAAAAGTCCCCACGCAGGGGCTGCGTAGATAAGCAGATTTCCCACGTGAAGTTACACAATAGAGACATTTCCATACCACTGCCGAACAGTTACGGAAACGGCAGAACTACCTCTCGGCGGGAACAAATAGAAGCGGCCAAAACTCGTTCATTACACTTAATAAAAATGCAAATATCTATGTTAATATTCAAGATAGAGATTAAATTTATATAACAATATTTATAGTAAATTTAATTTGCAATAAGGTTGGTTCTATACAAGTTTTCGAACGGACATATGGTAACGGAGTTATTTTGAATTTTCTAAAATCTCTCCTTCTAAACCCCCCCCCCTCCCACTGGTCCGATTTCAGCCGTTAACGAACTTAATCTTTTTTTTTTACATAAAACGATTAAATACTGACTTTGTAGACGATTAACCAAAAATTGCGACTGCTAGAGTGTTAACAAATATATATATTATTTTTTCAAAAGAAGAGATTTTACCCCTTCTAATAGCAGTTCAGCACGATCAAAAAAATAGTTCTGTGTTATGGATTAATTAGTCAACTTGCACGCAAAGTTTCAAAATGTTTTGAGTTTCCCGCTTCACTAACCTGTCTTGTAGGTAAATTCACTAAGTTGCCATGTCGCTTAAGGCCTAAATCTTATTGGGCCTAAACCTAGAGCTTTGTGTTATATTCCCAGAAGGATTTCATTCTGTCTTGAAATGGTCGAACGAAATCATTATACACCTGTGTTTGCATGGTATAAGTTTGCAGAGAGCAAGATTTGTTATAGAATCAGAATGGAATTTTATGAATATTAATGAATAAATAAATATAATAAAACTGAACAATTAAATAGTTTTGAATCATTATCGAAATTAATTTTCCATCACTCTATAAATTTTAATTTTATTTTCTGTTTCAGGTAAGGGGACAAAAATCTGAAAAAATAACCAGCATCACAAGGAATTCGAAAACATTAAAATAGTGACGTATTAGCTTAATCTTAATCCTTTATATGTGTTCTTATATGTATTAACAAATAATCATATTGCTATGTGAGATTTAGGACTATTACATTCGAAAGCATTTTCTACTCAGAATTCTAATCTGATCATCACATAAAAGAATTTTAGCAGATTTCCCTTCAGGGAAATCAGCTATTGAGGTTGTACTCAAGACGCGATTTTCGAAATTTTTCTTCAAATGTCCATCGATCCTACCCAAGAGATGACGAAAATGTGGTCCGTTCAAAACTGTATATATACACTGCTCAAAAATGAACAGGGATATTGGTTATTTTTTCTTATCCTATTAATTTTAATTAAATTGACCGTAATTAAATTACTTTTTTCTGGGGGGGGAAAGGCAATAATTTCTAATACATATTAATGATATTTATAATTTAAAAAAAAAAAAAAATACTAGGCCCCATAAATATCACAAAACAGCTAATATCCCTATTCATTTTTGAGCAGTATATATATATATATACATATTTGTCTGTTACCGCTCTAGCGGACGCAATTATTATTTAATCATTACCAAACTCGATATTTAGTCGTTTTATGTAAAAGGAAAGATCAAGTTCGTTAACGGCTGAAATCGGACCAGTGGGACTGGGGGTTTAGAGGGGAGGTTTTTTGAAGATTCGAAATATCTCTGCTACCATACGTCGGATCAAAAAATGGTATAGAACCAATCTTATTGCAAATTAACATTGCTATAAATATTGTTCTATACATTTATTCCCTATCTTCAATATTAACCGAGATATTTGCATTTGTATTGTGTATGTGGTCGGCAGGAGTCGGCTATGTTCGCGACATTCCGCCGAGAGCTAGGGCGGCCGTTTTCGTCACTAATCGTCCCTCGTTAATAGGTTTAGAGATTCATTACAACTACTGTTGTTATTAGCCAGATTTCTCTATTGTAAAACTTCACGTGGTAAATCTGCTTAGTTTACGCAGCCCCTGCGTGACGGACTTTTTTATGTTATGCAAAACGCACAGTGGACTGTTCTCACTTCCTTTGCTATAACTAGTTATTATTGTGTCTCTGGTATTATAATTTCTTTGGTAACATGCAGTCTCTGGTATCTATAGAACTATTGCAAATATGGTTTAATTATTTTAAAGTGTAGTGAAAAAGATGATAAAAAACATTTTATCAAGACCCGTCATTTTACGTCGAAATGGAAAATAATATCTTATTGTAAATTTAACTCAATTTGTCATATACATATTTGGCCAAACATAAATATTAACTCAGACATTTGGATTTTTTTTAGTTTTCATACTTCAGTAAACTCTCACTCCTACTCATGTCATATTAACAAAAAAAAGTCCGTCACGCAGGGGCTGAGTAAACTAAGCAGATTTCCCTCGTGAAATTTTACAATAGAGAAATCTGCATACTGGTAACACAAAAACCCCGTGATTAGATAATGAGAAATCTTTCAGTTAATTAAAATGAATTCCCAACTGAAACGGCTTCTGAATTGTAAGAATAATTTATATTGTAATGACTCAAATTTTAGTAGTCCAAGAACTAAAGAAGGGGGGGGGGGCGCGGATGAACAGAACGTATTTGCATAAATCTCACAAAATAACGAAGGTAAGGTAAGGTTAGAAACGACAGGTAAGGATAGAAGAAGCTTCCCACCTGAGCCGAGGAATGACGGAAATGGCCGACCTAATCCGAACTATACCGGACCACAGACTTCATAAAAATGCAAATATCTCGGTTAATATTCAAGACAGAGAATAAATGTATATAACAATATTTATAGTAAATTTAATTTGCAATATGATTGGTTCTATACAATTTTTCGACTTTTAACTATTCGTCCCTCGTGAATAAGTCTAGAGATACCTTACCACTACTGTTGTTATTAGAAGATTTCTCTATTGTAAAACTTCACGTGGGAAATCTGCTTAGTTTACGCAGCCCCTGCGTGACGGACTTTTATTGATCCTGATCAGTAAGCGAGTAATTCGTACTTTATGGTCTTCAGTCCAAATGTGTCGTGAAATGAGATCATGTGTTATACTAGCACGTAGGAAGTCTGCTTATTATGCACAGCCCCTGCCCCGGCCGACATTTTTTTATGGATAACGGAGAAATTAACCATCTATTTGATCTATGTTAAAAATAGTTGTTTACAAACGTTTTGTTAAACAAAGTCCGTCACGCAGGGGCTGCGTAAACTAAGCAGATTTCCCTCGTGAAGTTTTACAATAGAGAAATCCGCCTAATAACAACTGTAGTAGTAGGGAATCTCTAAACGAGGGACGTAGTTACCGAAACGGCCCGCACTAACTCTCGGTGGAGGGTCCCGAACATAGCCGACTCCTGCCGACCATACACATGCGTACAAATGCAAATATCTCTGTTAATATTCAAGATACAAAAAAAATGTATAGAACAAAATTTACAGTAAATTTAATTTGCTATATGATTGATTCTATACAATTGATCCGACGTATAATAACGGAGATATTTCGAATTTTCAAAAATCGCCCCTCTAAACCCCCCCCCCCTCCCACTGGTTCGATTTCAGCCATTAACGAACTTGATCTCTCTTTTTACGTAAAGCGCTTAAATATGAAGTTTGGTAACGATCAAACAAAAATTGCGACCGCTAGAGCGTTAACAGACAAATATATATATATATATATACATATATATATATATATATATATATATATATATATATATATATAATTTTGAACGGACCTCATTTTCGTCATCTCCTGGGTAGGATCGATTTACATTTGAAGAAATTTTTCAATACTCGCGTCATGAGTACGACCTTAATAGCTGATTTCCCTCATGGGAAATCTGCTAAAAAAACAGATTAATAACAGGGATAATTAACAAGTTAGACGAGATGTTAACTACGACGGCTAAAGCAGGTGTGTTTAATGTCTGAAGGGAGTGTTAATACTACATTATAATGTTAAATAATAAACATATACAGCGCCCTATAATCATAGCGAATTACAATTAAGATAAAAAGGTGAAAATGACTCTTTTCGAAGGAGATTTTGAAGGGCTTCTAATAATCTCGTCGGGGATGTTTCGATAATGAGCTCTGGGTGAAAGCTGGCCTGCTATTATTGGATTGCGTAAATTTGTGCCCCGTTTTACCACCAATTCGGTGGTCGTTGTCAGAAAATTGTGTTAGCATTAATTTGTAACCCCCCTTGCCAGCAATTAGGACTAATCGCGCATAGAATTAGTGGTAAACCAACCATAATTGAAAATGACCTACCGAAAGGCTCACGTCTGTCACGTACCTCAACTTCCACGGCGATAATAACATGCCTTCAACAACCTGAATCTAAGAATCTCAGCGTTCGTAGGATTAACATTATGCAAGTGTTGGTAGATAACTCATTTTAGCGGTCGCAATTTTTGTTCACCAAACTCGGTATTTAATCGTTTTATGTAAAAAAACAGATCAAGTTCGTTAATGGCAGGAATGGGACCAGTGGTGGGGGGGGGTATAGAGGCGGGGAATTTGGAAAATTCAAAATATCTCCGTTCCTATACGCCGGATCAAAAAACTGTATATAGTCAATCATATTGCAAATTAAATTTGCGATCAATATTTGCATGTATCTCGTATAATAAATGATTCTTGAATACAATTTTTGGTATTTAAACTTCCAATAATGTGATTTATTATGTACCAGAGTATTGTTTACGTAACATGAGTAGAAGTGGCGGTTTGCTGAAAACTGAAAAATGCAAATATCTCCGTTAATATTCAAGATAGAGCATAAACGTATATAAAAATATTTATAGTACATTTAATTTGCAATAAGATTGGTTATATACAATTTTTCGATCCGATGCATAATAACGGAGATATTTCGAATTTTTGAAAATCCTCCCCTCTAAACCCCCCCCCCCCCCTTCCACTTGGCCGTTAACGAACTTGATCTTTCTTTTTACATAAAACGACTAAATATCGAGTTTGGTAACGATCAAACAAAAATTGCCACCGCTAGAGCGGTAACAGACACATATATATATATATATATATATATATACAGTTTTCAACGGAACTCATTTTCGTCATCTACTACGTAGGATAGATGGACATTTGAAGAAAAATTTCGAAAATTCCGTCATGAGTACAACCTCAATAGCTGATTTCCCTTAAGGGAAATCTGCTAAAATCCAATTTGTATATATATATATATATATATATATATATATATATATATATATATATATATATATATATACAAACAAACAAATTAAGCTGCCCTCTTTCTGAGGGTACCTTTATGGTCAGCCTCCTAATCTGCCAGTTTTGGTAATATTATTAATTTTTTAATTTTATTTTGTTTATATTGTATATTGAAATTTGGATAATTGAATGGAGGAACTTTGTGAGGTACCTCAGGTGAGATTGCAGCTTAATATTTCAGATTTATTTTTTATATAAATGGTGGTTAACAATTTTTATAGATGACTTTAGGATAAGGGTGGACAAGTCCTTCAGGTCATCTTTGTTCAGCCCATATTCAATTAAGGTCTTGACGGTTTTTTGATGGAGGACTCCTCTTGAACCAAACAGAAGCCCCATAACTGTCCAGTCTTGGATGTGGTATTTTTCAGAGAAATACAGGCAACATGGCTCGTATATTCCTTTCTTCTCTTGATCCACCTCGTCTGCTTGATTTTGGCTCGTCTCAAACCGGACAGTGGGATCCAAAATTAATCCTTTCTTTTCATTTTTCAATATCGCTACAATGTCTGCTCTTCTTGGAGTACCGTCTGCGGAATTACAGGTCACCTCTTCGAATATATCCCAATTTGGGTGCTTCTTTTCCAAGAGTTGAGCAATTTGAGCCCGGACCTTATGATGTCGTGAGTTGCGCATCTGCTCGCCCCATTGGCAGGAACCTAGGACATGGGGAAGGGTTTCAATCTCACTGCAATGCCTACAGTGGGCGTTTCCTAGGTTCCTTCCTGGGACAGAGCGAACTGGCACTAAGTTCACATTCATCTTCACCGCCGTTGTCCATTCAGATGAAGAGAGCCCTTTTTTGTCAGAAATCCACGAATTACTGGCCTGCCAGTCGTTAAACGTTTCTACGCCTTTTCCTTTAGCTGGTAAAGAGCACCACTCGCTAAAGGATCTTTGGCGTAGGTCTTTTCGCAAGTTTCTGACGTTGAGATATTCGTTTTTCTCTTTTGTGATATCAAGGGCTTTTAAGCAGTCCGATATTTCAGTAGTGCAATCTCTCGTTTGAAGTACGTATGGGTTCATGTCTTTGATAATGGCCATACATACATTTATATGTTGCAAGAAAGCCTCCCAATATGACTTAAACAATCCCAAACCTCTAACTTTTCGTGATGAATAAAACATACTGTTAGGAGTATCTGATGGCAAGCTTAATATTTCTTTTACACAGCTCCTAATTATTTTATCTATTTTCGATAAAAAGGGAGGTTTGAGATCTTTTATTGGTGCGCACTGAAGAGGGTAAATCATTATTGGCCATATATATTGGTTTAATATATTTAACTTTTGGTCAGGCTTGAGCAAACTGGAGGATGACAGCTTGTTTAGTTTTTCAACCAGCGTGCTTGTGAGTTTCTCAGTATCGAGACAGATTTCTTGCTGAAATGTAACTCCCAGATATTTTATTTTCTCATTTTGGCCGATACTGAAAATTGTTTGCCCGTCCATAGTTGTAATTTCTCGCTGTACCAATTTTCCTTTTTCGATTATTATTGCTGTGCTCTTTTTTGCATTCACCTTTAGGCCAATCTTTTGAAAACAGTCAATTGCCTGCTCGATCAAGTGTTCGGCTGAAGTTTTATCTTTTGCGATAAGAGCAACATCATCGGCAAATCCGCAGCATGAGAGATTTGGTAAATTGTCAATCAATTGGTATCCATAGGCATTGCATATATCTTTTTCACTGAGCTCTTGGAATACGAAATCTATCGCCATGTTGAAGAGAAAGGGCGATAGTGGATCCCCCTGGCCGACACCTTTCATCATAGGGATTGGTTCAGTTTTCTTGTTCTTGGGCAGTGAAAAAGTTATTTGATTTCCTTCTAATAGGCTGGTTACAAGTTTTTTCACTTTAATTGGAATTGGGTAAGTTGATAGGGTTCTTTTTATATGTGCGTGTCCTACATTATCAAATGCTTTAGATACGTCCAGAAAAATTACGCAACAGTCTTTTTTGCTTTGCTTAGCATTTTGGATGCATGCATTAATTAATGACGAATTGACAAATGTTCCAGGGCATGCAACAAATCCTCTCTGATGAGTAGAGAGTTCGACGTGCGGTTTCAATTTCCTATCTATTGCTCTGACAATTACTCTTCTGAGTATGGAGTAAATAGTGATAGGACGATAATTGGAAACATCATGTTTATCACCAGATTTGAATATTAGTATGGTTCTTCCTAGTTTGAATGAGTCCGGGACAAAGCTCCATTTTAGCATGTAGTTTGTTATGTGTGCCATAACCTTGTAACATTTTAGGTCTCGGATTGTTCGTACAAAGATTCCATCTGGTCCAGGAGCCGAATCTAGTGAAATACCTTTTGTTGCAGCCTCTAGGTCATTCTCATTAAAATCGATGTCTTCTGTTATGTCAAGACATTCTTTATAGTCGTCTAACTGACAGTTATTCTTTGATCCGAAGATATGTTCGAAATGGTTTTTTATGTCTAAACTGTCTAGGTTAGATGTTGTTGACTCTTCTGGATTATCAAAAATCTTTTGAACGACTTTCTTTCGCCTGTAATAATAGTAATGTTGGGCTAGTTCAAAATTATATCTGTTCCTACGGCGTTCTGACTCCCTTTTGCGTTTCTTTATTGGGTCACGTTCTCTGCGGTAGGTATATCTATCTAAATTGTTCTTACCCCTTTTCCTGGCTTCATAATATTTTGTGGTCGGATGAACAGGTGCTTTACCACTCATTTGTTCACCATGCAGAAAGTTCGTGAAGTCATTTATAGCATCGTTAAACGCAGTGTCGTTTCTGTCGTTTATTAATAAGTTATTAAAGTTGTATTCCCAATTTTGAAGACAATTTTGCAGGTTAATACCATCTGTTTCATCATCGGAAAAATTAGCATTATGGTTTTCAGGTGACGGATTAATATGGCTGATTCTGTAGGCATCTGGATGAGCCTTACTCACGTGAATTTGGACATTTTTGCACTCCTTCCCACAGATTCCACATTTTATAACAATTTTGTCTTCATTTCCTTTATGACTTCTCGACAAGTGGCGGTTAATTCCCCGTTTTGTTAAAACTTTTTGGCATAGGTGACACTCGACGAGGTCGCTAGCCGTATTATTTGAATTGCTCAGATGTTGTATATCTACTGAATTATTCATTGAAATTTTACTTACTTTAAGACATAATTAGATAGTAGTCTTTGATAAAGTAATCGAACATTGGTGAAGGGATATCACTTCTCTTAGTTTATGTGAAATATTTACTTTTTCTTCCCTTCTAATGAGTGGTTTCTTTAAAAATTTCAAGAACAAATTTTTTGAGCTTTCAATGCTTTTCGTGCCAGCTGGTTTTTTTTTTTTTTTTATATATATATATATATATATAAAACCTTTGTCTGTACATTAATTGTTTTTTGGCAATAGGTCACGATAATTTTCCATTTCACATAGAATTGAAACGATGTCAACAATTTTTGGCTCTGTTGTCTGTATGTTTTCATTGCCTTTCACGACTAAAAGACTCATGAGAATTTGATGAAACTTGGTATGAGCATTAACAGTAAACCAGCTAACCCGCTTACTCAAGTTATCAACAGGTTACCTCTCTTTTCAAGCCAGAGAATATTATTTAGATAGTCATACATAATTCACAGCTGAACAAATATATAAATACCAACACATGATAACTTAAGGTTAACATTATTCTTATTTCTTTTAAACATAGTTTTCATATTAAGCATGTCCATGTGTTTTCATTGTGTTGGCAAAGTCTGCTTGGTTAAATATTTATTTGATGTCTCCATTTTGAAATAAATCTCATGCTGCCTGTATTTCATCCCATGACCTTTAGTAGTCCACCTTGAATTACCGAGCTCCTTCATAATATATAAACATAAAGCGGAAAATAAAGGAATTTATCTAGTTTTGTGTCCTGCATTTTAAAGGGGGAAATTGAATCTGTCCCTCCTTCCTTTAGGGTTATAGAAAAGAAAAAGAATTACTTTCCCCTTTTGTTTCTGCATGTCTGATATTTTTTCCTTCAGTGCTTTCAGTAGATTTTCCTAATGGGAAAACAGTTATTGAATAACTGTCCTACACTTCATTATTTCCCCTACTTACACATGAATTTATAGAACAGACTTAAAATGTCGCTTCATCTATAACATATTTAAATCAGTTTATTAAGTTAAAGGATCAAGTTAGTTAAATATTTGAAATAACTTTGAAAGCCACAATTTGAAAATTGAAATTTCCAATAATACTCATACACTCATTTGAAACTTTATTTTCAACTTAATGATAATTGAATAGGTAAAATAAATCAATATCAATATAAAATAAATTAGGGTCAACTAAAAAGAAAAGAAAGAGAGAATACACTCAAAGATGCAAACCTATATTAACTCAAATTGAGCTGGCTACCGACTCAAGTCTCAATCCAACTTGCCTAGAGATTGCTTTATTAGAAGATAAGAGTTGATAAAAATGAGCTCTGTTCAAAATTAGAAATAAACACACACACACACACACACACACACACACACACACACACACACACACACACACACACACACACACACACAAACACACACACACACACCTACACTTATGTCACGACTTTTGTATGATCTTTACCAAAGTCCAAATATAACGATTCTTGTAAAACTAAATCATGTGTTCGTTATCAAGTGAAATCGGAGCAAATGAAGGGGGAGGTTTAGAGGTGGAGAAAATCTAAAATGTAAAATGTTTCCGTTACTTTCGAAAAATTGTATATACAGCTTCAGCAATCGGACGAATACTTAACCGACGGTCAGATCGAATCAGATTACCGATTTTTTCGATATTGTCATCCGTTTTCGACGTGGAAGGGCGACCCGGGCGTGGATCATCTTGAACGTCTTCTCGGCCATCTTGAAAACGCTTAAACCACTCAAAAACACGTGCACGCGATAAACATTCATTGCCATACACTTCTTTCAATAAATTATAAGTTTCAGTAGCGGTTTTTCCAAGTTTCACATGACATTTCACAACAATTCGTTGCTCTACTGTTAAACTTAACATTTTTCCGGCGAAACAAAAAAACAACTCTAATGCGAACGAAGGCTACGGCTGTACTGATTTTTTTTAAAGAAGCGAGAGGCACTATATTGGAAAGAGGAAGCTTCACGATAACAGCTGTTAGTTGCTGGCGTTTGGGGCATGCGCACTTCTTCTGTAGCAGCGTCAGTATCGTTATTTAATAGCAACACCCTGTAACCAATATTCTTGTAAATTTTATTTTCTAAAAATGTTGTTCTCTATACTCTCTCAATACTATACTTGATGTTTAACCGTTTCATTCAAACCCCGAAATCAAATCGTTAATGGCAGAATTTGGGAGGGGGTTTGTTGAAGGGGGGGGGGTTAGGTTCCGTTAGGAGTTGTATCGAATAATGTTATAGAGCGAATATTGTAACTTTATTGATCTCTACAATAGTTGTATATTTTCGTAGCTCAGGTTATATTAAGGTATTCTTACTATTTTTTTTTTTCAGTCTTTAGTATATATTTATTTCTACCCATCGGATTTTTATTTAGAAGAGAGGAAATCAGTTGAGTGTCGCAACAGAGCGTGGAAAATCGGCTTAGTTTACGCAGTCTTTACGTGACGGCTTTATATTTATATTGATTGGGATCAATTCGGACTTCATTACTTCTTTGACACTTATCTCATGGAATTTAGGGTTATACACAGGGGGATATTAGAGTGGGAACCAAGCATTCACCGTCTATCAGGGAATCCTTGTGAAGTAGCATCCTTGTGAAGATGGATCGTTTTCTCTGAAAGTGCTCTGTCGCATAGAATAAATAAATGTCTAGGAACAAGGCCTTTGATTTGTCAACTAAGATACCAGATTCCTTCAACATCTAGTACCTCAGAAATGGCTGTTCTGAAATGTTCTGTTTAAATTGTGATGAAGAAAACTTTAAATGAACCTTCAAGCTACTATTACTTAGGGTCACAAGCCTTTTCTAGTTAGGAAGGGACTAAGAATTTTATTTAATGAGGTCATCACTACGTAAATTCATATTGTCCTGGTGAGAATCGAATTAATCCTCTAAGCGATTAAATTTTTTAATATTATTATTGTTATTCTAACGTCCAGTTTTTGCTACTATGTCTAAATTGGGACGGATTATCTACAGGTTATTAACCTTTTTTATCCAGGCTGGAACTAAGGATTTTATTTACTGAGTTCATCACTAAATAAAGTCCTATTGCCCAAGCGCGAATCGAACTCGCCACTCCAGGTTTATCGTGTGAGATTAAAGGCTTTAACACATGGTTAACATTAGCCCCAAAATATTTTTTCAATAAAAAAATTATTAATTTTTTTTTTAAATTATATAGTGTGCTTTTGGATTTCTGTTTTTTTTTTAGTCGCACAAGGATGGGTCCTGTCTTGAATGAGCTATGCGCTTTTCATTAATACCTTACTGAGCATCACCATCCAATTATAGCGTATTACACAATCAACTCCATGGAACGGAGGTATCTGAGTCGGAAATATTTGAGTCATCTGAAATCCTTAGGAAGGCCTTGTATCATTAATTTAATACGTTCCAGGGCTCATTCGCACAGGTGGCAATTTGACGGTGTTTATGACATTCTCTAAAGAGTGTACTTCGTCAATAAAAACGGTGATTACGTTTTTAATGAGGTGCAGAGGTACGTTAATATCTTCATTTTGGAGGCTTTTAAAGAAGAAATCAGGGGATAATTGAGTCCTCTTGACACACGAAAGCATAATCCTTGCGAACACCAAACATTATTAATTTAATTCCAGGCTTCCTTTACACAGCCGTTATTCTTGGGGGGGGGGGGGGGTTATCGGAACCGGTTTAACGCACACTTCCTCGCCGATAAATACCTCCTTGGAAGACTCGTTGCTCCGGATTAGAGAGCTTTTAATCCTAAAATGAGCGGAGATAGATTGTTTAGCCGCGTTAATATGGGTTGTGCGCTTTAAGAGCATTAAGATATTACCCAGCCTCTGCAAGGGACGGCCTAATTTTCTGGCTAAGTAGTCTCTCTCAACTCCCAACACTCCGTTAATCCAAACTCTCCTTCTTCTCCTTATAGTCTCTAATCCAACTTTTAAACAAATTTTCGTTTCTCCTGATTGGACAAGGTTAAATTTAATTCCCCGCTATTAGGAAAGCTCCCACTTATCTTTATAAAGGGGATTAGTTTAAATTCACACGTTCGATTAGCTAGCTTGCTCAAAGGGATTTCTAAGGGCAATGCTCTGGGTACAGAGAGAGTGGTCTCTCTTTATCGCGCCGAAAAAAATTAGGTGCTTTAGAGAGCAAAAGTTGGTTTTGTGGGTTACTCTGAACGCTACAGAAAATTCGAATTAAATGCAATTAATCTGAAGACAGGCTGGTGAAAATAAGCCTAAAAAAGACTACAAGACTTTCATATAGTGACCTTAAGTAAATTAAAAAAAAATTACCACAATTAATTCAAAATTAATAATAAATTACAGTTATATCCTGTGTAGACTATTCATGAAGTCGGTCACGCAGAGGCAGGGAGAACTAAGTAAATTTACCACGTGCAGGCTACTGATCAACATACATTAAAAATTAAACAGAGATAGTCACGTATTTGGGGTTTACGGAGCAGATGAAAGGGGTGCCACCAGACGGTCGCGGCCGTCCTAGTCCCTACCAGTCCAGACCTAGAAGAGCCCAGCCAATTCCACTTTAATGTTGCCACTTCTCAATAAATAGCGTACAAGTCGGTCGACAGTTTAGTTTGTTCTCAGCTGTCTTCAAGTGATCATCAGTGCTACTGTTCGACTTAGTAGCAGTGCGGTAAAGTGTTTTTATTTGAAGAACAGTGTTGTGCCGTGACTCTTTAAGTAGCAGTATAGTGCCGTGTTTAAGACCGCCGCTAACTTGTAATGCCTCAAGATTATCTTTCGAATAAAAAAAAAATTCTTGTCAATCGAATAATCCATCGTTGTTTTATTGCATTTTAAATTTCTATACCTCTAAAAAAACACCCTTTATAAAATTCAAAATATCTATTAATTAAAGTTATTAAGAGTCGTATCCAAAAATGTTATGTAACCAGTCATTTTAAAAATTTAATTTACTTCAATAGTAATTCAATACGTCTTTTTTTCTTATCTCACATTAAAGGAGCTATAATGTGAAATATTCAGAATTTAGATTTTTTACAATTTTTTAATATTTTGACTTATACTATTAAAATTGTCTGGATGTACACAGTAGTCCTGTTTTCCTCTACAATTCGTTTATTTATATAGAGAGCAGTTATTTTGACCAATACTTTTAAAAATGTGACTTTCTAAGTGTTTTATTACGTTTCGTTCTAAAGTATTTAACTTAGAGTCTCATAACTATTCTTATATTTTCGTTTTATTTTTCTGGGTTATTGTGAAATTAGGAGTATGTCTGATTTTTTGCTCGTAGTTTAAAATGCACAGAGTTCAGTTGGTTTTTTGGGTTTTAATATTTTTTGATATTCTTTTTAGTGATTTTAAATATCCTTTTTAAAAGCATTTTAGTAAGTACATAATGTGGTTTGCTCACTGAAATATCTTTTTATTGTAGAGTTACTGTCTTTTTATTGAAAGCTGAATCATGTTCCTCCACCATCCAGCCATAAAATATTTATACAGAATTGTGGAAAGACGCGAAGAGTCCCACAGGCTCCTATAAAACTATGAAACATAACCAGAATTATTGTTAAACAAAATGTTTTAAGCTACAGTAATGTTGATCGAAATTTATGCGTGATAGTGGAGTAAATGTCAAAGCCAGGTTGATTGGAGCAATCATGTTCCGCGGAACCATGTACATGGTTAAATGAGAATGCGTAGGTGAATGTTCGTGTCCATGTATTTCATAATGGAACCCTCGATCTGGCTACAGCGACCCAACACAACTCACATGATATTCAAGGTTGTAGTACAGGCATAGCTCTGTTTACTTATCTGGGTATCTGTTGCTAAACACTACAATATCGTGATAGAAATATCTTCCCCTGATGGCGTCATCTAAGAGAAAAGTGCCATTTCCTTCTTATTAATATTTCTTTATAGGCTGCGAGGAATATCACTTGATATTTACTGCGGTTGTAAATATTATTATAAATGCTCATGGAAATTGTTTCCTTACTCAAACTATTGTAAACTCCGTCACTCCAACTAAGGTGATTTCAAAAGTCCAGGTATAACACACTTGTGATCTCAGTACATATTCCATGTAAGAAAGTCCGTCACGCAGGGGCTGCGTAAATTAAGCAGATTTCCCTCGTGAAGTTTAGTAATAGATAAATCTACATACTGGTAACACAACACCACCGTGAATAAATACAAAAGGAAATAAGAAATGTTTCATCCAATTTCAATAACCTGCCGACAGGAAGCGTTAGGTTAGAAATGTAAACAAACGGGACTGCCCGCCTCACACCGGAAAGAAAAACAATTACTGAAATATATCAGAATATAACATATTAATTGTATTGAGAACTATTTACTATATCTAGTACTGCAATTAATAATGAGTCAGAATAATTGTTATCTCAATCAATTAAATTTTAGTAGTCCAAAACCTTAAGACGGGGGGGGGAGGTCACCAGGACATATTTGCATGTATCTCGTATAATAAAGGTCTCTTAAATACAATTTTTGGTATTTAAACTTCGAATAATGTGTTTTATTATGTAGCAGAGTATTGTTTACGTAACATGAGTAGACCGGCGGTTTGCTAAAACTGAAAAATTCAAATATCTCGGTTAATATTCAAGAGAGAATAAATGCATATTTCAATATTTATAGTATATTTAATTTTTATACAATTTTTCGATCTGACCTATGGTAACGGAGATATTTCGAATTTTCGAAAATCCTCCCCTCTAAACCCCCCCCTCCCCTGGCTCGATTTCAACCATTAACGAACTAGATCTTTCTTTTTACATAAAACGACTTTATGTCGAGTTTGGTAACGATTAAACAATACGACCGCTAGAGTGGTAACAGACAAATATATATATATATATATATATATATATATATATACAGTTTTGAACGGACCTCATTTTCGTCATCTTCTGGGTTGGATCGATGGACATTTGAAGAAAGATTTCAAAAACCGCGTCATGGGTACAACCTCAATAGCTGATTTCCCTTAAGGGAAATCTGCTAAAAATGAGTAGAGGAGGACAGGTTACTGGAGGCTGAAAAGAAATAGATTTTGAAAAATTATATTAATAAAAATTATTAAAATTCAAAATTTTTTGAACCTCCGGTATTATATGTCGGAATAAAAAGTGTATTCAAAAACTTTCCAAAAACTTAATGCTCGAAATTCTTTTTCCTTTTGGCTTGGTTCAACCTTGACAGTATTGTTTTTGTTTTGCTGTTATTTAAGCAGTCAGTTTATTACTAACTCTCTTAGTTGTATTTTTATGTTTTCAGTTATTAGTTAATAGGCATTGTACCACTGAAAGTTTGTCACGCAAATGCTGCGTAAACTAAGGATATTTCCCACGTGCTGGACAAACTATTTAACTGACTCCATCTGTTGTTCATTTTACCTTTAAAAATGTCTTTGTATTATAAGTGGTATGTTTAGAGGCTTTGTGTTCGAAGTGATTTACTTTTCATTAAATTGGGGGTTAACAGAAGACTGAATATTAAAAAATGCAAATATAGTGTTCGATTTACCTAAACAAGAATTGTATAAAATTAAATTCGGAACAAGACTGATTATGTAACATTTTTGTTATTCAAGGAAGAATATTTTTGTTACATTTTCGATCCAATTCACAATAACAGAGACATTTTAAATCTTTTATTTTACTCATACTCTAAACTCCCCACTAATTCTTATTCGATGCACGTCGTATTTAAAGTTAGAAGTTATGTTTGTGATATATTGAGTTATCCCAATATATATATATTATCTGTAAATTATTCAATGCCATTTAATTGGGTGAATGAACTGGAAGGGATCTTGGGTGCATAGGAGGGAGCTTGGAAATGGCGGAAAATATTAATGGAAAAATAAAGACATATTTAGAGGCTCTCGAGAACCATTTAATCTCGTTAGATATAGAAAGAGTTTTAAACAGCACGTATAGCCAGTACTTTAGAAGAATTAGCTCTCTTGGCAGAGGCGAGGAGTACCTGTACCAAAATGTGCCATTTTTTAAGACCAAAGTTATATCTCAAATCCGTTTATTAGGTACAAAAAAATCAAAGATTGATAGTTGGTAGGACAATTTACATATTCAATCCAGAAAAGCCATGCCCCCTTTGCGAAGATAGCCAAGACACCGTTTCGCACTTCATCCTTACATGCCCCGTTTTAGCAGATAGAAGAAACCACCTCCTGAAAAGTCTCAACATTCCACAGCAATCCATGGATAATTTGTTTGACCTTATGGACAAGAATAAAATAAACTACATATATGTTTTCATACTTAAAGGTCTTTACCTCAGAGGGGAAAAAATACAAACAATATAATAATTAAAATAAAATTAATGTTTTATGTTTTTTTTTCTATAGTAATTATTGTATGTAGTTTTTGTTTTTTGTTATTTTTTTTTTAAAAGAATTCTCTGTTTATGTTTATATAAAGAAAAGATAAACGAAAAATGTAATCATGAACATGGGCTGAACCCTTGCTATAAAATTGTTAAATTTTTATAACCAATAAAAATATTCATTCATTCATTCATATTGGGTTATTGTAAATGCGAAATGAGTGTGGGTTTAAAGGGTTATAACGTATTAACATTAGACATTAGGCCAGAATATTTAATACTCCAATTAAAGGGTTGATAAATATGCAGTAAGATTGATCATATAACATTTTTCAGCCCCCGTCGTAGATATATAGAGATATTTAGAAATTTTGTTCTTCCTCATCCGTACTTTGATATTAATCGTTAACGAAAATGAGGATCTTTAGTATTACATGATACGTTTAATTATCTTCATACATAAAGTATAATCGTTATAATTTCCGAAGTTGGATCGATGGATATTTAAAGACAGGTTTCACTCGACCTCCTGATTCAAATGATTATTTGATGGATACCAAATAATGTGAAGGAGGGGGTGGGGGGAAAGAGCAGGAAAATAAAAAATATCGTTGTTATTATGAGTCTGATCGAAAATTGTTCAAAAGATAGAAGAAACACGAACAACATAGAAATGAAAAAAAAAAACGGTGGTAAATAAATGAGTGAAAAGAAAACTTGATAACTTTGAAAAAAAAAACTAAATAGGTCTCACACACACACACACACACAACCATATACGCACGCAAACACAATAAAAATATTAAAATATGTAATTAAATATCTCAAAATCCCCTATTGTTTTTAAATATGTCAGATTCGTGGCAATATGTGGGCTACCCTCAGTCAGTAGTTCGTTCAAGTCATGTGGAATGTTTAAGTAAGCTCGTAATCTGCATTCTGTTAGTAAGTGTTTTATAGTTAGTCCAGTGTTGCAATGAGTACAAGTAGGCTTGTCATTTTTGTTCATTATGTAAGAATGCGTCAGGTATGTATGTCCAATACGTAGTCTTGTGAGCACGACTAGGCTCTTTTTGAATCTACGTACTGTCCCTTTGTCCATCCAGTAACATTGCGTTTTATTTCCAATAGTTTGTTGTCAGTACATGACCAGTGTATTTGCCAGTCTTGGAGTATTTTTGTTTGTACAATCTTGTTGAGGTCTGTTGGTGTTAGTGTAGTGTCGGTAGTAGTCATTTTTGTTGCTAGTTTTGTATGTTTGTGGATATCAGTCATTTGTTAAACGTCCTTGTGTCCGGGTAACCACAACATTTTAAAATTGCAAGTGTTTAGTGCGTGAATTAGTTCTAGTATTTTTGTAATTAGTGGGTGATTGGAGTTGATGATTCCCATGGAAAGTAAAGAACTAATAATAGCTGTTGATATGCGAATACCAGCGCATCAGTCATACTTGAGGGAAAACTGCTTATTTTACTGAACCCTGCGTGACGAACTGTTCGCTCTTTTTGCGAACACTATACCCACTACTTGTGGAACTCCTGGTCCGGCCATTACGGAGGTCATGACAAAGGTCGGCTCGGTTAATATTATGGAATAGAGAATAGGGCGACTTTGGAGCTGATAGCCTGTGTAGGAAGCACCAGCACTAAAGCTGCCATTCAACCAACGATCGTTCAACCGAACGACACTTTTGTCTTGGTACAATGGACTGCCGGTAGGAGGCGCTGTCTCCCTCGTGGCCCTCTCTTTGTTTGCCCTTTTTCATTCATAGCTCTCAGGAATGTTCAGATCTCGGGTCCTCGGTACGTCGTGAGCCCTATGTCTGCGGTCATTTCGAAAATTTCACCCTTCAATAAATTTCTATAAGTTCAATTCTACTTTCCCTTTGAAATTCACACAGTATTCATAACCGGTCAATTATAAACTCTGGTCACCTGTGACTATGCCAACAAAAAAAAATCATCGATATAAATAAGATAGGTCTGATTAAATTCAATTGGGATTCATTGTTTAATCACGTCTCAGACCATTCTAAGAACAATGACATCAGAAATAAAAAAAGTCCGTCTCGCAGGGGCTGCGTAAACTAAGCAGATCTCCCACGTGAAGTTTTTTAATAGAGAAATCTGCATATTAGTAGCAGTAGAAGTAACGAGTCTCTAAACCAACTTCGCGAGAGTCAAACAGTTACGGAAAATGCGAACTATGTTGAATTATGTCAACATGCGCGTTATTGTGCTATTCTACTATTGACAGGATTGCAGCAAGTACCTGGAGTAAATTCGATTACAATTACAAGTGAAACCATTTTTATTTCAACCCACTACGACTGGGAACACAGTTAGCCTATTAGCTTCCAACTTATATATTTAAAAAAACAAAAACATTAAAGCAGAGGCAAAAACATTTAAGTGGCGAGTTCAATTCCCGCCTGGGCAATGATAATTTATTTAGTGACGTAATTCATTAAATAAAATCCTTAGTCCCCAAAATGCATCAAATTTTCTTAAACTATTAGTCATACGGGCGCACAATAAAGCGGCACGCGTCCTGAAAGAGCTGGCAGAAAAAGACTTCCAGCACTGTTTCGAACAATGGAAGGTTCGCATGGAGCGTTGTAGGGATAGAGGAGGGGTGAATATTGAAGGTGATAATAAGTAAAAATGTATGAAATAAAAATAAAATGTTTTACAGCGTCAGTCTCGTTATTTAATAGTCATAGCCCGTATGTCTGTAGAATAAGTCTTGAACCAAAATACTGGTATTGATTTACAAAGATTGTTATCGGTAGATCGATTTGGTGACGTTTTAGTTAGAATTTGTTTTTTTTTTCATTTAATTATTTATTAACGTCTTTCTTATGCTACTATTAACTTCATTCTTATGCTACTAACTTTCTTGGTTTGCCACCACTGATAACAAACTTCGAGAACTGAAACATATTCTTGGTGAATGGCCTTCCTCAAAAAGATTAATTAGAAGAGTATTTAGTTTTAACAAGGTTAAGAATTGGCCATTCATGACTGACTCACACTTACTGGAGATTAGGAACCCTACTGTGTAATTGTAGACTTACTATAGAACATATACTTACTGACTGCTATCTAAGGACTCACACAGACCTATATTCACTTTGACTGAATTGCTACATGACCGTAGCCAGTATATAGACCGAGTATTACACTACTTGAAACATAACAACATTTTCCAAAAATTAAAATGTAGGGCAATACTGGAAATATTTGCAGAAATTAGCATACTTACGTAAATATAATAAAGTGATTATAGGAATTTAACTGATTCGTCACTAAATAGCCCCAGTCGCAAAATGCGATTATTGTAAGAATAAGAAATATGCTAGTAAGGCTAATTGGGATGGGTTATCAGCAGCTTATCGCCCTTTCTAGTCAGGTTGGTACTAAGGATTATATTTAGTGAGTTTGTCACTAAATAAATTTCTATACCCCAGGTGAGAATCGAAATCGTGCGTCTAGATTTGTCAAGTGAGATTAAGATTCATGGTTTAAGTCCATAGTTAAACTGAGCCCACTTCATTTTATTGAACTGATCCAATAACACACGCCACAACCGCAGTCGAAACTCAGCTTCAATACCCGAATTACTTCGCTCTTGTAAATCCCCCGATTCGGGGACTGGGTGAAGTTGAGGGTTTTCGCCGTTTTCGGCTCAAATGGATCTCACGAATCTGCGGCCCCGGGATTCGAAGTTGGTTGTGAAGCGACGTAGATACGGGAGACGAAGGCTTTTGGGACTAAGCCTCGCCAAGTAGGAGTCCCTACAGCGTACAAGCCCCATTGTAAACGGACAAAGCCCTGGTTGCTTTGAGGATTGAGTTTTAGGGCCCGCCTTCGTGTTTGCTCTCAATTCCTCCACACATTGTACAGGTTCCGTCGAATTATGTCTTCTTCCGAGAAAGCTGCTAGAGAGCACAATAGCGTGCGATAAACGCTATCATCCTCCAAAAAATCAGGAGTGGGGACGCATGACTTGTATGTACTCTTGTTAAATTAAATGAACAAAATGTTTTTATGTAGTTCAGTTTAAGATTTAAAAGCAACATTCGAAATATCCGTTCCAATACATTTCATCAAAAAATTCCATACTACATAATTTATAGATATTTTCATGCAGAAATGGTTCTATACAAAATATTTTGATTTCCAAATCTCTTTAACCCCTTCCTCCTTAGTTGATTTCACAAATAAATTGTACACACGTCCTAACTCTGAAATTTCAACGTTCTAAGGCTAGTGGTTTGTGAGTTTTGAGATTTACGTACAGACGTCCCGTCGAAACGAGTCAAAATGGGTTCGTGAAAGGTAAACTCGGATAACTCCTTTGAAAATAGCACAATACTTCCTTTACTTCATGCAAGACAGTAAAAACACCCGTCACAAATGTGCTCAGTAAACTAAGCTGATTTCCAACTTGATGCAATGCCACGGTGATGACGTCAATTAACATCCTATTCTCTATTTCTTCAATGATATGGATCCTCTGTAAAACTGAGGATGGCACTCTTGCTTTAATTCTAAATCTCATTAGTAGAAGTTGGGGGTTACTAAACATTGAAAACTATAAAAACATATTTATCGGTTAATATGCCAGTTAAAACATGCATAAAACACAGCAGTGTTGTTGGAAGTGGAGAATATTTTTATTTGGAGAGAGAAAAAGACGTCCAATTCTTCACAAATTTTTATTTCAGCGCTAAGCGTTTTCGAAGACTATTGTCTCCATCTTCAGAGCTACACATTAAAAACAATAACATCAATAAAATCTCTATACATTACAACAGCGTCATTGATCATATTAATATCAATAAATAAAAACATAAAACAAATATCTAACAGAAATGAATATAATAAATGGACTTAAGTCAAATCCTAAAATAAAATACGGAGAGTGAGAGATCCATTGAGGTATAGCTAAAAAATATTTACTGACCTACTTGCATGCACTCATTGGGAAAGACAGCAAGTGACTGGCTGGTGCGTAGGAGATAAGATCGAGGTCCAGTACCCCCACCATTTCAGACTTATAGCAATCGGTCTTCTTGTTCAAACAGCGACTACCAACAAGCTTCTTGTTCGCTGCAATCTCCAGACCTTCCAATGCACCTAGTTTTTTACCTTTCTTGGCCTCATGTAATAAACACACTTCATGGGCTCCTTCGCTATGGGTCTCTTGTTCATGATGGCTTGTTTTTCATGTGTACCTCTGAAGATGGAGACAATAGTCTTCGAAATCACTTAGCGCTGAAATAAAAATTTGTGAAGAATTGGACGTCTTTTTCTCCTTCCATGCATAAAACAAGTTATGAGAAATTCAAAAGTTCCAATGAGATTGACTAAATAGCATATTTCGATCCGATTCACAAAAAAAGAGATATTAAGATTTTCCCCTATGAAATTTTTTTTTCCCACATCTTGTGAATTTTCAGACATTAACGAGCATAACTTTCTTTTAACAAGAAACTCTTAAATATGGAACATGGTAACGTTCAAACAAGAATTACGTGTACTTGAGGTGTAACAGACAACTAAATAAATCTTGTTGATTTATTTGTGTTGCAAAATATTAATTAATTGTGGGGTGGGAAAGAATAATACTTATAATTAGTATCGGGTAGTATCTAAATTTTACTGAATTATATAAGCATCTACACACTAAATTTTTTAAATTCATAACGCTATTATTCTAGAATGGCTTATTATTTACTAATTCTCTTATTTCATTGGGGCTCAAGTTAGCCGTTTGAGTTAAAACAAAAAAAATATTAAAATACATATGTTTCACTCACGTATAAAAAATGTCTCTACATTTCTTTATCTAATCCTAATTATGTACGTTAGAGTGGCGAGTTCGATTCCCGCCTGGGTAATAGGAATTTATTTAGTGAGGGAATTCATTATATAAAATCCTTAGGTCCACCCTGGCTAGAAAAGGGTATCCTGTAGGTAACCCGTCCCAATTAGCCTTAGTTGCATAAAGTGGGCGTTAATAAATAATTTAATTTTCTTAGTTCATGACAAAAAAAAAAATTGAGGTATTTTACAAAATTAGTTTATAACAGATATCCGACCCATAAAAAAAAATGAAGAACTTTGTTGGGTAGTTACAGGGGCCAATTTGACTAAAAATACTATATAATTCACGTTTATTGGATTTTATTGATTATATATAAGATATTTCGTTTCAAAGCTTGCTATCGTTTTTGCGATCTTATATGTCAAAAACTTAAGTACAGCTTAATACATTGACATACATTTTTATAGTAAAAAGTAATTATTTCGACTTCTACACTTTTCCCTTGGGGTGAAGATATTCTTGTAAACAAAAAGAATGTAAACGGATCTTTATAGTATCGTATGGAAGACTATTTTTTTGTCGGCTGATTAGGATTCTGCTTATCTTGAATTGTTAAAAACTAACGTTTGAATTAGAGCTACAATATAATTTTTTGGTTGTCACCGACCAAAAAAGATGACATGCATGTGCATTGAGCTATTGCATCACTTTACATGTTTGACACATGGTTCCCGTAATCATTTCTAACAGGTATAAAAGTCCGTCACGCATGAGCTGCGTAAACTAAGCAGATTTCCCACATAAAGTTTTACAATAGAGAAATTTCACGAGAGCCGAGCAGTTAATGAAACGACCGAACTAGCTTTTGGCGGGAAAGTCACTTCGTCCGTTAGCCGCCCAGATTTAATAAAAATGCAAATATCTCTGTTAATATTCAATATAGAGAATAAATATATATAACAATATTTATAGTAAATTTAATTTGCGATAAGATTGATTCTGTAATGTTTTTCGATCCGACGTATAGTAACGGAGATATTTCGAATTTTCGAAAATCCTCCCCTCTAAACTACCCCCTCCCACTGGTTTCAGCCGTTAACGAACTTGATCTTTCGTTTTACATAAAACGACTAAATATCGAGTTTGGTAACGATTAAACAAACATTGCGATCACGAGAGCGGTAACAGATATATATATATAGATATATATATATATATATATATATATATATATATATATATATATATATATATATACAGTTTTGAAGGAACCTCATTTTCGTCACCTACTAGGTAGAATAGATGGACATTTGAAGAAAAATTTCGAAAATTCCGTCATGAGTACAACCTCAATAGCTGATTTCCCTCAAAGGAAATCTGCTAAAAATAGGATTTGACGAGCAGCGTCAGTTTGTCTAAAGTAAACATCCCCTCACGCACAAGGGGCAGGTGACGTAAGTCCTTGCCATCAGGGCTTAAATCCTATAAGTCCTTCCAGTAAGTTAATGCCCCTTCCCTCCATTACTGGACTTAAGTATTCGAAATGCCCCGTTAAGTCCTCTCTTGCTCTCTCTTAAGTCGCAAGTTCCTAATGGTGCTTCAGCCTGTTGTCATTCCGTTGTTAAACAATTAGCTCTTCTAACCATCAACTTCGCTCAGTCAGCTAATTTTAAATGAAAACTTACAAAGTAACTCTTTCAATGGGGAAAGCTTTACAAAAGTGAAGGTCCTACTTCTCCTTTTTCCTCCGAAGAAAGCGGTATTATTACTGTTTAAACCATTGAATTTGAGAACAATTAACCAACAATATTGTTATAGAGTTCTACGAAGAATATATAATGAGAAAAAAGTCAATGCGAATTCAGTGAATAATAAAATACTATATCTTTTGATAAAATTATGTCCTAATGATGTGGCGTACCTTTGTTAAGGTCCCTTTGAAATTCAATATTTCTAATTTGTTTGTTATATTTATTTTAAATAATTTCTTCCTTGTTCTTTGAAAAGATATTAATTAAATGTAGAAAGATTATTTTAAGGACCTAAAACCTGGGAAATACTCATTCAATTTCTAAAAAGTCCGTCACGCAGGGGCTGCGTAAACTAAGCAGATTTCCCACGTGAAGTTTTACAATAGAGAAATTTCAGAATAGAGAGTCAAACAGTTACGGGAACGGCCCGAACTAGCTCTTGACGGAAACTCACGACTAGACCCGAAGTTGGCCAATCTCATCTCAGAAGCTGAGAACAGAAAAATGCAAATATCTCGGTTAATATTCAGGATACAGAATGCATGTATATAACATTATTTATAGTAGATGTAATTTGCAATAAGATTGATTCTATATAATTTTTCAATCCGACGTATAGTAACGGAGATATTTCGAAAATTCTCCCCTCTAAACCCCCCCTCCCACTGGTCCGATTTCAGCCATTAACGAACTTGATCTTTATTTTTGCATAAAACGTTTAAATATCGAGTTTGGTAGCGATCAAACGAAAATTGCCGCTAGATCGTTAACAGACAAAAATATATATATATATATATATATATATATATACAATATATATATAACAAATATATATATATATATATATATATATATATATATATATATTCGTATATATATTGAAGAGTGGATGGATGGCATGTAATGTTCATAGCTGATTTTATATTTAATAGTAGCACTATTCAATAATATTATATATTGGTCACCTAATATTTATGTATTTATTGGATCTAAGCATTTAAACGCTAAGATTTGTTATTGGTTATCGTAGACCAGGGATGTCGTTCACAAGGAAATGCGGGTTGATCTCCATACCTTCCTAACTGACGATGAGACTTAACTATCATGGCTTCATTATGAGCGGAATATTCTCCAGCCCAAACATTGAGAGATAATTGGCTACCTTAATAGCCAGATAATTGGAGATCTCAAACTGGCTACGAATAGGTAATAGCGTGTGTATATAAGCATACTAAAATATAAATGTATATTTTGCACTACGGATTTTTCATATGTGAATTTGAATTTAGAATATTTCACATCCCTCTGTAACAAGCATTCAGCGAAATCATTACATACATTTAACTAATTTGAGATCAAATTATATTCTGAGCTCAAATTAACACAGATGAAATTACGTATTAAATGATGGCTAATTTGTACAGTTTTAATGAAAGTTATACATAAGAATGAAAACAAATTTTAAAATCACTTTCTGTCAACTCATTAAAAAGTTTGTAGTTTACTTTTATAATTGAGACAACTTTCCAAAGTCTGCCCGATTTCGTTGATCCCCTGCCCGCAGAATGCAAGAACTTTATCATGACTCCTTATAATAACTTCTTCCGTCCTAGATCATATTGTTTCACATTTTCTTTTTCTTTTCTTTTCTTTTTTTTAAACAACTCTAATTTTCCAACGTCAAACTTTATATTATGTCATCAGGGTAAAATATGGACAGTGATCAAGCCTAATTTAAACTAATCACTAAATTAAGTTTTTGTATTATTTTTTTTAAGCAACTTCATTTCTTTCATCTATTTTTTTTTCGCCAGTAGTTACTAAAATCCTGCGTTAGACATTCTGCTAAAGTATTTTGTTAATTGAACACTAAAGAGGAAGATTAGACAATTTAATTATAAATAATATTTGTTATTGAACTTTCAGACATTGTACCAAATTGGATGCAACAATACCTCGGCATTGGTAGGAGTGCCAAGTGAGATTTTACAGCGATATTGTGGTGATACTACAGACAAAGATAACTACCTCTCAATTCAAAAACTTACTAAATTATTTCCTGAAAACAAAATTCCAATGCCTGATAACCGCATTACTAAATAAAAGTCCAAGTGCAATCCCTAGAATTTTGTACTGGACTTCTCAAGTAAGCCGGTAGAGCGCGTTATCCAAGATTGAAAATATTCAATAAAATCCTGTCTTATGAATTTTATTAACTGATATGGCACTACTTGCCACGTAATTTTTTTTTTTTTTTTTTTTGAGTTTCAATCGGATATACATGCATGAATAAAATGTTGTCGGAAATTTCAACTAATAATTGAAGGGTTGCTGGCAAAAGCCCCACAAGTCAAAAAAACTGAAAAGTGAGTTTGAAGTGCAATTATGTAGTGTACAGTATTGCACATATACTGATACAATCAAAATCGTCAAAAATACCTCTCGTCGGACTGTTTTGGGAGTTAAAAATACAGCGATTCCGCAGAAACGCACTCAGTCAGGAACGCTTGGAGTAAGGACGTTCTACAACTAGCCTGGCTAGCTGCAACATGCTGCAGCAAGGAGTTGCACACGAGACTGTTTGCCCCTTGTTGCAGCTGCCGACTCACCTTGTCTTGACTACCAAACTGACAACGAAGACAATAGTGATGGATGACAAGATTAATTTATCCAAAGATTTTGTACACGTTATTCAACATTGTGCTTCATAATTTTTATTAAATCGTTCATTTTTCTTGATACAATTATTAAATCAAATAAAAAAGTACCTCAATATGCCGAATACTATTTCTTCTACCTGATCATGTTATCTATATGATATTTGACTTTTAGGTTTTTGTTGAATTCCACCAAAAACTCCATTAGTTCAGAACATTCTTCTTCCCCAGTGAAAGAGGATATATTTGATCATCTGTAAATTGGTATAGATAACATTCCTGATCCCCAAGGAGTTCATTAAAAAAAATCAAAATTTTACTCCTTCGTGGAATGAAGATACACTTTTTTTTATTTACCTAAAAAGTGTTGTTTTTTTTTGTTTTACTAGTAGGGTTTTTGCTAGTAACCCTTCAATTCTATTGAGTATTCGGTTGTTCTAGTATTTCTTTTAGATATTATTAGGTATAAATTGACAATTTATTATTGATTTACATATTTTATATTTTAATATATAATTATAAACAATGATGATGTATTGAATGTTTTTAGCGTATAGGGGCTCAGGTTTGCCATGCGAGTTTAAGCGTTGACCTTTATCTCATGTGGCAAACCTAGAGTGGCAAGTTCGATTATCGCCTGGGCAAAGGAAATTATTTAGTGACGAAATTCTTTAAAAAACATCCTAAAATCCCACCTTGGCTAGAAAAGGGTGGTAACCTGTAGACAACCCGTCCCAATTAATCAAATTGAAAAAAGTGGACGTTAATAAATAATAATAATAATAATAATAATTTTAGAGTATAATATAACAGGAAATTAACTGCTGTTTTTTTATAAATAGTAATATTCTTTTGAAAAAATACAGTTCAATTTTCAATAACTATTATTGACAAACATGAATTTTCAGTAATTACTACTCTTAAAAACCGCCAAAAACAGAAATCCACTATTTGATTAAAAGAGAGTTATTAATTATTTAATAACGAATATATAGATCAATTGATATTCCTGTTTCCTTACACGAATGTGTCAACACATAGTTGATGGATGCTCTGTTCTTGCACTTTAAAAAATATTAGCAAAAATGGAACGTTAATAAATAAAAAATATTTTTTTCTGTAATCGTTGAATAATGGTAACATTACTAAACTGAAATGAGTGAAGAAAGTGAAACATTTTGCAATAGAGTGAAGAAAGTGAATTGCCTTCTTAATTAGTAATAAGTATAAATTAAAAAATAATTTGAAGTTGGAAATTAAATGCTTTTAAATGTTTCTTAACATTGTAAGAATTTATTTTAACAAAATAAATTGAAATGTGAATGAATTATTGGTGGAAATAATCAATATATTTTAAAATTTAAATATAATAATAATTACCTTCCTTGTTTATAACCTGCACTTGTTTATAACTGCACTACTTCACAATCATCACTAGTTGTTTTATAACTATAGTTACTCTCGTGAAATTACCACACTCGCTTCGCTCGGGTGGGTAAACGTTTCACTCCAGTTGTAAAATGATCTACTTTCGTCACTTGTATAATAAATAACTATTTTTATTTAACAAGTTAAAAGAAACTAGTTTAAAAATAGTTCTTCTTGTAGAAAAATAGTTTGTCCTATTCGAGGAAACGGTGTTCCGAAAATTAAGTATGGAATTGTTTAAATATTCCTGGAATTGGCAGGCAGCATTTTCCGGGATGAAAAATAATTGGCAACTAAATGAATCATGATGGGTTAATTAGCGAAGAAATTAATTTTCATAATATTTCACTGGCCGGGCAGTTGGGTGCTTTTCCAGCCGAAAAATATTCTCGACATAAATTTCTGAACAGGCTGGCTTTAGGGGAGCCATGGATTGTTTCCACCTGGTATTTAAATTGAAGTAAGTAGTCGATATTCATTATGGACAAGAAGCTACTTGTTTGCAGGGTTTATCAATTTATTGATATTGTTACGTTTATTAGAAAATCAGTAATAAACGTTGTTTATTAGAGTTCTTTTGGATTGCAAAATTAAACACAAAAACTTTAGAGTTTTTATCACTGCACAATTTATTTAACAACGCACTACACACTTGGTTAATTATTCTTAACTTCTACTTACAGTAAGCGCTGATAGCGTCACTGTTCTTCACTCACTCACGATCACTGAAGTTCACAAAAACACAGCACAGTACTGATCCTAGCAAAAACAACGGTACTGCACTGTCCCTTTACTTTTACATGGCACTACACTATTCTTTACATGAAAACGGCCCAACACAGTTTTTCACCTAAAACACATTACCGCACTGGAACTAAAACGCACTGCTCACTGAAGCTGCACTGAACGCACTGTTGATCACTTGAAGAGAGCTGAGAACAAACTAACTCGGGGCGGTCTGCGTCCCGTTTATAGCTTGGCGGAAAACATCAAAGAGGAACGCCAAGACACTTCTAGACCCCGGACGGGTATTGCCGAGGGGGCTAGACCAACGGTCGGCTCATTTCATCTACTTTGTATTTCTTAAAATATGTGATTAACTCTGTTTAATTTTACATGTACGTAGTTATCGCAACAATATATTGTTTAATGAAGAAGAAAGAAGAAATCCAAAACCCGGAAGGATATTCTTTACCATTGAAAGTACGATAAAAGGAATACTGAGATATTGAAAAAAAAAAAAAAAAAAATTGATAAAAATGGAATAAACATTCCGTGAGTTTCTTTGATTACAGGGGAGCAAGTTTAGTTATCATCAATTGTTGTTGAAGAGTATGGATGATTCTATTTTAAAGATGACATTGTCCTCTCCATGAAAATTAAAATACTGGTGTTTCACGAATATCCACTGCAGCAGTGTAATGGCAGATATACTTAGACTTAGATAACATGGATATTTCATTTTAGCTGGATCTGTTGAAAAATGAGCTATTCAGGTTGTTCACATGAAAAATTTTCACAAAATGGCCTTCGAATGTTCGAGAATCATACTAAATGAGTGCCTGAAACCCGGTCAGCTAGAATTTAAAAAAAATTCAGTCTATCTATCTGTTGACCGTTCACTCTCTAGACGTAGACGTCAGATATACGAAAGCTAAGAATCGAATAAAATACAGAAGCATTTTATATAAAGCTTTGTTTGTCCCTATAGTGTGCTACGCTACTCCATCCTGGGCTCAAAAAATGTCGAAAGCGACCAAAAACCTTCTATGCCAAGCCCAAAGAAGAGCTCTCCTCATGGTAACCAGGGCGTATCGGACAGTTTCGAGCGATGCATTGCAGGTGATGGCTGGCCAGCTTCCGATAGACCTGGAGGTAGCAATGCAGATCGCTATGTACCAAGCAGTCAGGGGGTTGCCTAACAACATAGGAGAGTCTATCTTCACAATAGGACAGCAGAACCTTAAAAAAACACTCCACCATATTGAGAAAACCATCTGGGACAGTTGGCAGAGTCGCTGGACCAACTCCAGCAAAGGTAGGATGACCTACAAATTTTTACCAGATGTCAGGACCAGATCTAAGATGACATGGTACGTCCCAGATTTCTTCTCCAGCCAACTTATCAGTGGTCACGGGGACTTTAATAACAAACTACATTTCAAAGGAATCCCGATTGTGCTCCTGTGGCGAGTTGGATACGGCTGACCATGTGATCCTCCAATGTCCGCGTTTCAACGCCAAGCGTATTCGGCTAATGAGTGCTTTCTCATATGTGAACTGGCCTCCTGAGAGCTACGACATGTTTGTAAACGACGCTGATAGATTTTCAGCCTTCAGGACATTTGCCCAAGAGGTGTTGAAAGAAAAGTAAAATTGAATTTATTTGTAAATTATATGTATAGTTTTATGTGAGTTTAGGCTAGTATTTAGGCTATAGGTATGTAGGTTAGTTAGTTAGGCTCTTGCTGCTGAACATTCAAAATTCGAAAATTCAATATATCTCCGTTATTATGCATCGGATCGAAAAATTGTACAGAACTAATCTTATTGCAAATTAAATTTACTATAAATATTGTTATATACATTTATTCTCTATCTTGAATATTAACCGAGATATTTGCATTTTTATGAAGTCTGTGGTGGGGTATACTTCGGATTATGTCGGTCATCTTCGTCATTTCTCGGCTCAGGCGGAAGCTTCTTCTAACCTGGCGTTTTTAACCTTACCTTACCGTCTTACTTTCTTACTTTGTGAGATTTATGCAAATACGTTCTGTTCATCGCCCCCCCCCCCCCTCCTTTAGTTCTTGGACTACTAAAATTTGAGTTATTAAAATATAAATTATTCTTACAATTCAGAAACCGTTTCAGTTGGGTATTTATTTTAATTAACTGAAAGATTCCTCATTATCTAATCACGGTGTTATTGTGTTACCAGTATGTAGATTTCTCTATTGTAAAACTTCACATGGGAAATCTGCTTAGTTTACGCAGCACCTGCGTGACGGACTTTTTCGTCATCTCCTGGGTAGGATCGATGGACATTTGAGGAAATTTTTCAAAACTCGCGTCATGAGTTCGACCTCAATAGCTGATTTCCCTTAAGGGAAATCTGCTAAAAATGAACGGATTATAAAGGAAATAAATTCTGATGTTTGTGTTGTCAGCAGAGCGGATGTTCTCTAGACGTAACTTTTCTGGATCAAATAAATTCAAGCCAAGATTGGTTACGCCGCGTCAACAATTTATTGCATAATCGGTTTCAGATCATGAGAGATATTGACGGATAAATGAGGTGTAATTCGGTAGCATTTAGGACCAGCTGATCTCCGACAATGTGTTATATGGGGCTGCTATTGTCAATGCATACCTGCATAATAAGCAGCGACGAATGGTCATTGGCTTAGAATCCCCAGAGCGTGATTCATCGAGCAGGTGGCTCTAAAGCCAGGCATTGGGTAACATTAACGTTCAAAGGGATAAGGGCTGTTATCGGGCCGCCATGTTGCAAACCTCATTAGGTCCCCAGGCCCCCATCAGCTGTTCCCAACCAAAACTATAGTCAGATTGCCAAATGGGGGCTCGTAATGGCACTAAATGTCAGATGTCGCACAGAAGCTGACAAGCATAGTCAAGATAGCCAGGGAATAAAATAAACTTCCTTAGGGGGTGCGCAAACTAACCAGAATTAGCAAGTTGTAAAATCACACTGGTGCACAGTCCATTTTCTTTCTTTTAGCAGATTTCCCTTAAGGGAAAACAGCTATTGAGGTCATACTCATGACGAGATTTTCGAAAAATTTCTTCAAATGTTCATCGATCCTACCCAGGAGATGTCGAAAATGAGGTCCGTTCAAAATAATATATATATATATATATATATATATATATATATATATATATATATATATATTTGTCTGTTAACGCTCTACCGGTCGCAATTTTTGTTTGATCGTTACGAAACTCGACATTTAACCGTTTTATGTAAAAAGACAGATCAAGTTCGTTAATGGCTGAAATCGGACTAGAGGGAGGGGGGATTTAGAGGTTTTTTTTTCGAAAATTCAAAATATCTCCGTTATTATGCATCGGATCGAAACATTGTATAAAATCAATCTTATTGCAAATTAAATTTACTATAAATATTGTTATATACATTTATTCTCTATCTTTAATATCAACCGAGATATTTGCATTTTTATGAAGTCTGTGAGACATCTGGTCGGGTATAGTTTGGATTAGGTCGGCCATTTTCGTAACCGCTCGGCTCAGGTGGAAGCTTCTTCTAACCTTACCTGTCGTTTCTATCCTCACCTTACCTTCGTTTCTTTGTGAGATTTATCTGCCCCCCCCCCTTCTTTAGTTCTTGGACTACTAAAATTTGAGTTATTAAAATATAAATTATTCTTACTATTCAGAAGCCGTTTCAGTTGGGAATTTATTTTAATTAACTGAAAGATTTCTCATTACCGTAAAACTTCACGTAGGAAATCAGCTTAGTTTACGCAGCCCCTGCGTGACGGACTTCTTTTACTTAATGTAAACACGACTTGGAAGAGAGAAGATAACATTAAGCAATTAGTAATGTAATAACGTAATGTTCAATGAACTTTATGGATTTTATTTACGAGATGAGACATTTCATCCTTGAGAGACTGCTATAGGTTGAGCGTATCAATTTCGTTAATGACTGAAATAGGACCAGTGGGAGGGGGGGGGGTTACTGGGGCGGATTTTCGAAAATTCGAAGTATCTCTTTTACTATGCATCGGATCGAAGTATTGTATAGAACCAATATCATCGCAAATGTAGTGGTCTATAAATATTGTTATACCCATTTATTCTGTATCTTGAATACTAATAGAGATATTTTAATATTTCAGTTTTCAGCCTTCAGTAATACCCACTTATATTCAAGTTACATAAACAATATTCTATTATATAATAAATCACATTATTCCATGCTTAAATACCAAATATTGTTTTCAGGAGCCACTTATTATACGAGATACATGCAAATATGTTCTGTCTTACGTTTTTGGACTCCTTCTGCAGCATTCTGCATTCTGAAAAGTCCTTAAACCCTTTTTAATAATACATCTAAATGAGAGCCATTCATTTCTTTCCCCTTTTGTGATATAAAACAATGATAACGCTTTTATTAAAAATCACATTATCTTTAGTAAATAAAATACTTCCCCAACATGATTTCATTACTCACTGTAGGTCTGTTTATCACTTTTCAGTGGTAACTAAATTTTAGCAGATTTCCCTGAGGAGAAATCAGCTATTGAGGTCGTACTAATGACGCGATTTTCGAAAAAAAAAATTCAAATGTCCATCGATCCTACCCAAGAGATAACGAAAATGAGGTCCGGTCAAAATTATATATATATATATATATATATATATATATATATATATATATATATATATATATATAATCTGTTAACGCTCTAGCGTTAGCAATTTTTGTTTGATCGTTACCAAAACCGGAATTTAATCTTTTTATGTAAAAAGGAAGATCAAGTTCGTTAATGACTGAAATCGGACCAGTGGGAGGGGGGGTTTAGAGGGAGATTTTTGAAAATTCACAATATCTCCGTTATTATGCGTCGGATCGAACAATTATATCAAATAAATCTTATTGCAAATTAAATTTACTATAAATATTGTTCTATACATTTATTCTGTATCTTGAATATTAACCGAGATATTTGCATTTGTATTCTTCGTGTGGTTCGGACTTTCCGCCGAGAGCTCTGGCGGGCGTTTCCTTAACTATTCGTCCCTCGTGAATAGGTTTAGAGGTTAGGTTAACTGTTTTTTGGGGCTAGAAACTACTGGGTTATTACGCCTTAAATAATGTTTTAGGTTTAGAGGTTTCTTACTACTACAGTTGTTATTAGGCAGATTTCTCTATTGTAAAACTTCACGTGGGAAATCTGCTTAGTTTACGCAGCCCCTGCGTGACGGACTTTTGTTTGATCGTTACCATACACGATATTTTAACGTTTTATGTAAAAAAAAAAGAGATCAAGTTCGTTAATGGCTAAAATTGGACCAGTGAGAGGGGGGGGGTTTAGAGGGGGGGGGATTTCCTAAAATTCAAAATATCTCTGTTACTGTACGTCGGATGTTGCAAATTATATGTACTATAAATATTGTTATATACAATGATTCTCTACCTTGAATATTAACCGCGATATTTGCATTTTTCAGTTTTCAGCCTTCAGCGTCTTCTACTCATACCATATTAACAATAAGCTCTTCTATTATGGGCCACTCCTTTACAAGGTTAAATACCAAATATTGTTTTCATTGAACTTTTACTCTGTGAGATATGTGCAAATACGTTCTGTTGACTCCCCCTTCTTTTGTTTTTGTATTACTAAAATTTGATTGATTGAGATAAACATTATTCTGATTCATTATAATTTACAGTACTAGATATAGTAAATAGTTTTTAATAAAATTAATATATTATATTCAGATATATTTCATTAATTGCTCTTCTTTCCGAACTAGATTCTATCTATTCAGTGCTGCAATGTAGGCTGACCTGTTTGTTGTAGGTATTATTGACTTGTAAATTGACTGAAAGTTTTCTTCTTACCGTTTGTATTTATTAGCTTAACATTCACGGTGGTGTTACTAGTATGTATCTGTTGTAAACCTTCTCGTAGGAAATCTGCTTAGTGTACGCAGTCTCTGCTTGACAGACTTTTTCAAGTCATGGAAGTATCTGGTTCCATCTTCCATTCTGGCCTTTGTATCACCTTCAGCACTTTCTGTCGCTATCCCATACTGTTTTTTTTTATTTTTTTTTTTTTTTTTTTTTTTTTTTTTTTTTTTTTTTTTTTTTTGCTGTTTTCCACGTAGAGTATCCCTCTAACGTGGGAATTTATTTACATGTTGTGTGCTCCATCCATTGGATACTACACACATTTCAGCATTACATATATTTCTTATATAATAATTGTAAATATTATAGAACAATAAATTAATTAAATAAAGATAAAAATAAAATAAAAAAAGAAATAAATAAAATAAAACATATGTAACATTACATTACATATGTGTACAACAATAGGTGTATATCTACAAAATGGTGTCCAAATCTTGAATAATTGCATTTAATCCCTTGTTGAGTTTGAGTAGAAGTTTCGGTTTGTCCGTCGGCCAAGTTCCGTTTTGTTAGGTAATGTACTTGATGAGTTTTGTTCTTGGTCCGTCAAGTAATGTACAGTCATATAAGAGGTGGTCATATGTCTGTTCAGTCTCATCGTCACATTTACATATATTTGTGTTTGTTAGTTTAAATTTGTACAAGTAACTCTTCGTAGGTCCATGTCCTGATATAAATTGTACTTGTTTAGAATTGCTAAGTGTTATTTTTTGTCTCTGGTATACATTTTACATAAAACGCCTCACCCAGGCCGGTTTTAATACGATTTATAACTACATGGAAGAAACATGAATTTCTAACTTCTAACTTTAAACTTAAAGATGAGAGAATTTATTTTACTGAAGATCTCCCTCTCAAAATGAGGAATCGAAGAAGAGAATTAATACCCTATCTTCAAGTGGCAAGAGAAAAACAGTTCCGAGCTAGTCTAAGAAGGGATAAGCTGTTGTTAAACGGTAGGCTATACTCACTGGAACAGCTACACAAGTCAAGAATCTTGCGGAAAGAAGAAAATGAATCTACCGAGGAAGGATCTACAACAGTTGATGGTGGACCGTTGGTGATAACTGCAGATCCCCGAACGCCTATTAAAAGGAAGCATATGACGTCACCCCAGAAGATGGTTTCAGGCAAGACAAAATCAGCACTCCAAGGATTTTCCTTTAAACCTCGGTCTTCTTCTCTGGAAGGCAGGAATTCCTGTAGTCCACCAAATAAAGTAATACCAACATAGCATACAGAGCAGCTGGATGATCCTCTGGATAAGACTTGGCATGGAGACGGTAGTAATATCTTGTCATGGAACATTACTCGAACGATCAACCTTCGGACAACCTGGACGGCCGTAACAACCCATTCATCGAAGCATTTTCCACACCAACAGGCTAACCAATTATCAACATTAAAAATAATTTGCAATAATATTAATGTATTTCCAAACATTGGTATTCCATACTGTTACTAAAACTTTCTAAAACAAGGACGCGATCTCCCCATTTTTACCGTGCCCACCATCGTCTCCCAAGTCCGCCTAGAGCTGTTCATGTTTTCAGACATTTTCAGAACATATTTTGTCATGATTTATTACTCTGGCTTCTAATCCCGCTAACTGAATTCCAGAGCAAATACATTTTATCGTGTTACTTTGGGGCTTTGGTATTGAATAAATTTCCATTTTGTCACATGTAAGTTTGAAGCGATTTATCAGTAATGTAATCTGGGAATGGGCAGGAAGTTAGCCGATGATCAGAGTGGTTTCTGGGAAAGCCCCAGATATTAATGGGCGGATTATGAAGTTTTAATCCGCTCTCCGACATCTCCTGGTTCGGTTCACAGCTCGATTATAACTCGATTTTATCGCCTCGTTTACGCGTATACGCCACCCCCCCCCCCACTCAATCCCTCTCTCTCTATGTCAATATTTATCACCAGGTCTCTGTTCTTTTTGATTTTCCAAGAATCGCTATTGAACTAATTTGTTCGGCGGAAATTGATTTTCCGGTTGGGAAGACATAAATCATCAAAAGGAGTAGATCGAGTGTGAACCGGACGAACTAACCGTTCACGCGAGAGCGAATCAAGGTATCAAACACCAACAACACCACAAATCCTCAAAAGAAAACAGCTTTTGTAAAGGTATTGTTTTGAGGACTAATGCTCAAGAGAAAGTGTAAGGTCGCGGACAATGAGCGGCCTACACTGCCGTTCTCGGTTCAGGGGTCCAGTTTGATTCCGGTTGGACCAGTGGAACGACTAAATTCAACATGACTGATAAGAGCAGAAGGTTATGGGAAACCCCTTTGTTAATTTTTTCACGTGATAAAGCAATGAATGTTGCAATATTAGGGTCTGACTAGAATCCACTAGGGCGTCAAAAGATTAAAAATTATAACTGCGACCTATCGGACGGCACTTAATAGAGGCAACTCCTTCAGTTGTTTTAAAAAAAAAATTGATCCCATGAACGCTAATAACTTGTTCACGTCTTATTTAAGAAGTCCGTCACGCAGGGGCTGCGTAAACTAAGCAGATTTCCCATGTGAAGTTTTACAATAGAGAAATCTGCATACTGGTAACACAATACCACCGTGATTAAATACAAACAGTAATGAGAAATCTTTCAGTTAATTAAAATAAATTCCCACCTGAAACGGCTTCTGAATTGTAAGAATAATTTATATTTTAATAACTCAAATTTTAGTAGTCCAAGAACTAAAGAAGGGGGGAGGGGCGAATGAACAGAACGTATTTGCTTAAATCTTACAAAGTAGCGAAGGTAAGGTAAGGTTAGAGATGACTGGTAAGGTTAGAAGAAGCTTCCACCTGAGCCGAGCAATGACGGAAATGACCGACCTAATCCGAACAATACCCGACCACAAACTTCATAAAAATGCAAATATCTCGGTTAATATTCAAGATAGGGAAAAAATGTATATAACAATATTTATAGGAAATTAAATTTGCAATAAGATTGGTTCTATCCAATTTTTCGATCCAATGCATAACAACGGAGATATTTTGAATTTTCGAAAATCCCCCCCTCTAACCCCCCCCCTCTAATCCGATTTCAGCCATTAACGAACTTTATCTGTCTTTTTACATAAAACGGTTAAATATCGAGTTTCGTAAAGATCAAACAAAAATTGCGACCACTAGAGAGTTAACAGACAAATATATATATATATATATATATATATATATATATATATATATATATATATATATATATATATATATAATTTTGAACGGAACTCATTTTCGTCATCTCCTGGGTAGGATCGATGGACATTTGAAAAATGTTTTCATTATCGCGTCATGAGTACGCCCTCAATAGCTCATTTCCCTTAAGGAAATGCTGTTAAAATGCGATATAGAATAATCCGATGGTTTATTATCCAGCTGAAGAAAATCAGGGTATTTTCATTTTAACAGATTTCCCTTAGAGGAAATCAGCTATTGAGGTCGTACTCATTACGCGATTTTCGAAATTTCTCTTCAATTGTCCATCGATCCCACCCAGGGGATGACGAAAATAAGGTCCGTTCAAAACTTTATATATATATATATATATATATATATATATATATATATATATGTATATGTATATGTATGTATGTATATGGAGCTTAATACAACCGACATTAGCCGATATCATCTCGTCCGATATCCTCACACACTTAATAAAAATGCAAATATATCGGTTAATATTCAAGGTAGTGAATGAATGTATATAACAGTGTTTATAGTACATTTTATTTGCAATATGATTGGTTCTATACAAGTTTTCAAGCCGACGTATAGTAACGGAGATATTTGGAATTTTCGAAAATACCTCCCTCTTAACCCCTCCTCCCACTGGTCCGATTTCAACCATTAACGAGCTTGATCTTCCTTTTGGCATAAAACGAGTAAATGTCAAGTTTGGTAACGATAAAAAAAAAAAAAAAATACGACTGCTGGAGCGCCTAGATATAGATATATAATTATGAAGGGATCTCATTTTCGTCATCTGAGTATGAATGATGGACATTTGAAAAATTTTTTCGAAAATCGCGTCATGAGTACGACCTAATAGCTGATTTCCCTAAAGGGAAATTTGCTAAAATATTCATCCAACCCTACCTGCTCTTCCCCGCTGAATTATTTTTATAGAGATGATTTATAATAGCTCTAGCTCGAAAGTCGGTTAGGTTAATATCCGAGATTTAATAAAATAATTATAATTACGATAGGCCAGACTTAATTTTCTTAACTCTAAACGAATAATTGAATTTACCATTGGAAAACTATTCTAACTTGCGCAGGCTGCTAGCGTTGGGCTTAATGAAAATCCAGGGACAGAAAGCATTCTGAAAAGTCTCTAAACCCTTTTTAATAAAACATCTAAATGAGAGCCATTCATTTCTTTCCCCTTTTGTGATATAAAACAATGATAAAGCTTTTATTAAAAATCACATTATCTTTAGTAAATAAAATACTTCCTCAACATGATTTCATTACTCACTGTAGGTCTGTTTATCACTTTTCAGTGGTAACTAAATTTTAGCAGATTTCCCTGAAGAGAAATCAGCTATTGAGGTCGCACTAATGACGCGATTTTCGAAAAAAAAATTACAAATGTCCATCGATCCTACCCAAGAGATAACGAAAATGAGGTCCGTTCAAAATTATATATATATATATATATATATATATATATATATATATATATATATATATAATCTGTTAACGCTCTAGCGTTAGCAATTTTTGTTTGATCGTTACCAAACACGATATTTAAACGTTTTATGTAAAAAAAAGAGATCAAGTTCGTTAATGGCTAAAATCGGACCAGTGGGAGGGGGGGTTTAGAGGGGGGATTTCCAAAAATTCAAAATATCTCCGTTACTGTACGTCGGATGTTGCAAATTATATGTACTATAAATATTGTTATATACAATGATTCTCTACCTTGAATATTAACCGCTATATTTGCATTTTTCAGTTTTCAGCCTTCAGCATCTTCTACTCATGCCATATTAACAATAAGCTCTTCTATTATGGACCACTCCTTTACAAGGTTAAATACCAAATATTGTTTTCATTGAACTTTTACTTTGTGAGATATATGCAAATACGTTCTGTTGACCCCCCCCCCCCTTCTTTGGTTTTGGATTACTAAAATTTGAGTGATTCAGGTAAAATTCATTCTGATTCATTAAAAATTACGGCACTAGCTTTAGTAAATAGTTTTCAATAAAATGAATATGTTACATTCAGATATATTTCATTAATTGTTTGTCTTTTCCGTCTATCTATCTATTCGGCGCTACAATGTTGACTGGTCTGTTTGTTTACAATTCAGCCTCATTCTGTTGTAGAGATTATTAACTTGTATTGTAAATTGACTGAAAGATTATCCTGTATGTATATTTATCTATTGTAAACCATTGCGTGGGAAATCTGCTTAGTTTACGCAGCCAGTGAGTGACGGACCTTTTCCCCTTAAAGACTGCCTCTCTCAGCAGTTAATGAAAATAGATAATATACGTCTCCATAAACTATTTTTGACTTGTAGCATACGGTTGCTATGGTAATGGAGCATATGCTATACGGTTGCTATGGCAATGGAGCATATGCTATACAGTTGCTATGGCAATGGAGCATATGCTATACGGTTGCTAGGCAATGGAGCATATGCTATACGGTTGCTATGGCAATGGAGCATATGCTATACGGTTGCTATGGTAATGGAGCATATGCTATACGGTAGCTATGGCAATGGAGCATATGCTATACGGTTGCTAGGCAATGGAGCATATGCTATACGGTTGCTAGGCAATGGAGCATATGCTATACGGTTGCTATGGCAATGGAGCATATGCTATACGGTTGCTAGGCAATGGAGCATATGCTATACGGTTGCTATGGCAATGGAGCATATGCTATACGGTTGCTATGGCAATGGAGCATATGCTATACGGTTGCTATGGCAATGGAGCATATGCTATACGGTTGCTATGGTAATGGAGCATATGCTATACGGTTGCTATGGCAATGGAGCATATGCTATACGGTTGCTATGGCAATGGAGCATATGCTATACGGTTGCTATGGTAATGGAGCATATGCTATACGGTTGCTATGGCAATGGAGCATATGCTATATGGTTGCTCGGCGATGAAACCTACTCTTACTGTTACCTTGTTAATAAACCAGTGGAATAATGGCGTTACTCAATGAACTGTTAGTTATTAATATTACAGACGAGTAATGGTGTTTAATAATTGAGAATTTTTGATGCTATTCATCTTGAGTTTATAAATATCCTTCAAACAACGATCTCTTTAATTTATTTTAAAACACAAAATATTTATTAATAGATTCGGGCGGAGTATTTATGTGTTTTACTCCTGAGAATGGTATGCGTTTCTCCAAATATTTATGTTCATGGTTGGGGGGTTTGTATTATTGTTAGGTATGGTTCACTAAATATTGCAATCCAAAAGAACTATATTAAACAACTTGTATTACTTTTGTAATATACACAACAAAATATACATATTGTTGTGAAAATTAAATTCATGAAAAATTAAACAGAGATAGTCACGTCTTTGGGAAGTACGAAGGAGATGAAAGGATCCGACCAAGAACTATTGGCGCCCGAAGTGTCTAGTGGAGCCGGGATTGTTCCAGACTAAAGAGTCCAGTACCTTCGAGACCGCGTCCTTTGATGTTGCCGCTCCTCTATATAAGCGTGTACAACTCGCCCGACAGTTTAGTTTGTTCTCAGCTGTCTTCAAGTGATCATCAGTGCAACAGTGCAACTTAGTGCAGTGCGGTAAAGTGTTTTTAAGTGAAGAACAGTCTAGTGCCGCGTTTAAGACAGTGCAGTGCCGTGTTTTTGTGAACTTCAGTGATCGTGAGTGAATTATTGGACTGTGTAATCTGAAGAACAGTGAAGCTATCAGTGCATACTGTGAGTAGTAATTAAGAATAATTAACCAAGTGTGTAGTGCATTGTTAAATAAATTGTGCAGTGATAAAAACTGTGAAGCTTGTGTGAGATTAATTTTGTAATCCAAAAGAACTCTAATAAACGTTGTTTATTACTGACTTATATATATACAATGTTATGCTATTAAATTTTCCACATGAGCCCTTTTAACCAATCATGGTGTTTGTTTCATTCTAAATATAGAGCCGACTCTATTGACTCTATGAACCACGGACCCTCCACACCCTTGTGCCTGGGTCAGGGGAAGGCTCATTAACCCAGAACAAACACCGCTCTCTGTTTATCGAAGGCCCACCAGGCCACAATCGATATTTACATGGTACGCCATCTCGATTAGTATCCCCTCGTCTTGCTCGCCCTTATTAATATTTGAGGATATTAAATTTCGCCCCCCCCCCTCCCCGCTAAAATGAAGTTCCGATGGGTTTACTGTTGGAGCAGGACCGGGCTAACTCCTTTTCCCGCGCAAAGTGGCAACTTTTAATTTCCTTCCATGGCGCTGTTTACTCATTGAGTACCGCCCCTTAATGGAGCTTGTGCTTCGAAAGGAACAATATTTAGCAGAACTCTCGTATGGAAAATTAAAACTATTTACTCATACTGGATGTAATACCTACGTCTAATTTAATAAAAATAAATGTAAGAAAAGAGTTAAATACTCAGAAATTGTTTCTAATAGATTAGGATTAATATGATTTGGGCAATCAACAACTAGGTTATTATGCCCTTTATAGTAGTATAATGCTGTTTACAAGTCCCTGTTTTACTCTATGTCTTATATAATATCAACTAATATATTGTAAATACCGCTCTTGCCATATCCCAAGGGTATTAAATTTACTAATTTTCTATACAATTATTTCTTAACTAAATCTATAAATACATTTCTATTTATTTATATTTATTTGAAGATATGCGCTAGCAACACGAGTTACTTTGCACCTATTTACACTTCTTACTACTGGCTTAATATTTTTTTTAAATGCTTTTATATTTGGCCAATAATTAATAATTATCGTACATTTTTTAATACTGGCAATATACTTAACCTATATAATAATAGTATAAGCTATTATACTTACTATATATAATAATATACTTAATTCTAAATGAATAAATAACAATTTAAGAAACGTTTAGTCATCAATTATTAAATCCGTATATCAATAATTAATCAAATAATAATTGAAATTATTAATTCAAAAATTAATGCTCCATATGTTCCACATGCAACCTAAATCGCCTATGAAAAAATATATATATTATTATTTATTAACGTCCACTTTTTGCAACTTAGGCTAATTGGGACGGGTTATCTACAGGTTACCACCCTTTTCTAGCCAGGGTGGGTATGAAAAAATAGCCTCTTATAAAACTTTCAAAAACATAAAAAAAATATATCAATACAAGAAATAACCGTTTTAAATAGTTACATTAATACATACTCTCTGAACAACCAAATACATTTCTGAAAGTATTACCTACAAAATATATTCTACAATAGAGACAGAAAAAGGGAAATATTGTGAAAAACTTGTAATGATGTGGTTCATAATACAAGAGCTTATTGTTAATAAGGCATGATTAGAAGTCGGGGTTTGCTGAAGGCTGGAAACTGAAAAATGAAAATACCTCGGTTAATATTCAAAATAGAGAATAAATGTATATAACAATATTTTTAGGACATTTAATTTGCAATAAGTTTGGTTCTATAAGATATTTTGATCCCACGTACAGTAACGGAGATATTTTGAATTTTCGGAAATCCCCCGTCTAAACCCACCCCCTCCCACTGGTCCGATTTTAGTCATTAACGTACTTGATCTATTATTTTACAAAGACACACACATTTACAACCAGATATAACATTAAATAATATAATAATAATAAATAGACTGCAATAATATCCACTGGAGAAAAAATAAATTACCGTATTTTTACCTACCTCTGTAGATTTTTTAACCTTTCTTATTGGTTTTTATAAGGTGGCTTTACCTCTACTATTTTAGAATCATAACAAGAAAATGTGTGAATTGCTTAAATTGCGACACACCTAAATAAACTAAATAAATAAAAATATTATTTTACATAAAACGGTTAAATATCGA
>CM032228.1:31540000-31637500 GCA_019009955.1 Riptortus pedestris
TCAATCCCCAGTATCCACTTCTCCAAAGGACGGTCTCCGACAAATAAGAGCTTTCTTTGCGCATTCCCTATTCGGACCTCCAATTAAGGGCGAAAAGAAAAATGTGCCTCGATCCTTCTCAAAGGAAATAATATTTTATTTGTTTGTTTGGCTCTAGGTGGCTTATTCGCTCCTTTGACGATCGGTGAAAACCAGTAAAAAATGAAACACACGAATGTCCCTAACATGATTATAACGATTCTTGATTTAAGCAAATAACTATTAATCCGGAAGTGGAAACGTGAAAAATCCTCAAATTACTGAGAACGTTGGGTCAAATTGACCCGCTAGTCATTAAAGGCGATTTAGGGTACGCTTAATTCACATTATTTTATTTTTAATAATTAAATGCCTCATTTAATTAATATTGGAATATAAATTACTTAATAAACATCATCTTATTTTCTTTTAATGTTTAATAACTGAAAACATTAATAGATATAATATACAAAAGGAAAAAATATAAATTCAATCTACTCAGTACAATATTTGCAACATATGTCGGCATGATTCAGACAAATGTAGTTGAAGCCTTTCTTGCAAAAATTCTCTGACTTATTTGTCCTTAGAGTCAATGCAGTGTCCTCTTTCTTTCAGATCCGGTCTGCCTATTTGTGGAGGCTCGCACTTGGCCATTTTAGCAGATTTCTCTTAAGGGAAATCAGCTATTGAGGTCGTACTCATGACGGAATTTTGGAAATTTCTCTGCAAATGTCCATCGATCCAACCAAGTAGATGACGGAAATGAGGTCCGTTCAAAACTGTATATATATATATATATATATATATATATATATATATATATATATATATATATATATATTTGTCTGTTACCGCTGTAGCGGCCGCAATTTTTGTTTGATCGCTACCAAACTCGATATTTAGTCGTTTTATGTAAAAAGAAAGATGTTCGTTAACGGTTGAAATCGGACCAGGAGGAGGGGGGGGGGTTTAGAGGGGGAGAATTTTGAAAATTCGAAATAACTCCGTTACTCGGATCGAAAAGTGTATAGAATAAATCATATTTCAAAGTAAATGTACTATAAATATTTTTATATACATTTATTGTCTATCTTGATTATTAACCGAGATATTTCCATTTTTCAGTTTTCAGCCTTCAGCAAACTCCCACTTCTACTCATGTTACATAAACAATGCTCAGTTATGTAATAAACCACATCATTCGAAGCTTAATTACCATATATTTCATTAAATGTTTGTCTTTCCGGTCTATCTATGCAGCTCTACGACGCTGGCTGGCCTGTTTGTTTACGATGCAGCCACTTTCCGTTGTAGAGATTATTAATTTGTATTGTACATTTATTGAGCATTCACGGTAGTGTTACCTGCTTGGATATTTATCTATTTTAAACCTTCGCGTCGGATCGATGGACATTTGAAGAAATGATTGTTTTGAAAATCGCGTCATGAGTACGACCTCAATAACTGATTTCCCTTAAGGGAAATCTGCTAAAAACAGATCTCTACATCATACAATAGTTGTTTACTTTTGAGACGAAGCTATTTAAGCCCGGAATGTTATCAAACTATTTGTACAACAGAATCTTTGTTCCCGATTCAATTATCCAGATTACAAGGCAATCGATCCCAAAATTGAAGCAGTCGTGTCAATTTCCTCATTGGCTGATTCCGATCCTACAGACTGGAGTAGATTCCACTCGAGGCGAAAATCAGCAAGCACCGAAATGATTCAAGGGCTTTTTAATTAAGCGTCAAGCATTGAACGGGCTCAGCCCAACAGAATCCCAGTTTCAGCTCTTTGTTTCCTTACCAGCAACATGGACTCCAATTTATTTTCAATTCAAGACTTTAATAAAAAAAAAAGCGAGATTGAAAATTATTTTGTTATAAACAAAATTACTGATTTTCTTAAATATAATTACTGCGTTATACTTTAAAAATCCATCCCATAAACTTGTACTTATGGAAAATTGAGATAGCTCGATGAAAAATAATATTTTTGAAACAAAAACAAAATAAATAACTACGCGAGAAAATTAATAAATATTCCACTACGACATTAATATTTTATTAGAAAGGCATTGCGCTTTTATGAACTTAAACTATTCTTAAGTGCATTCAGCTCTTGAACATAAATTATATATGCATATAGGTGCCCTGGTAGGTTAGCCATGTTAGTAGTAATATGACGTAGGTCATTATCTCTCAGAGTGGTGGAGTTCGATTCCCGCCTGGGCAATATGAATTTAGTTAGTGGCGAACTAATTAAATAAAATCCTTAGTCCCACCCTGGCTAGAATAGGATGGTAACCTGTTGATAACATGCCCCAATTAGCCGTAGTAGCACAATGCGTACGTGAATTAATAACATAGCACAAATTGACATACATAACACACATACACACATGCTTGTGTGTGTGTGTGTGTGTGTGTGTGTGTGTTTGTATTATTTTATACTGACCTCATTATCGTCATCTACTCATTAGGACATTTGAAGATTTTTTTTTTTTTTCGAATTCCGACTCTTGAGTGCAATCTCCCTTTGAAGAAACCTTCTACAATTGTAAATTATTGTTATTATTAGTTAATAATTATTTAATGATGTCATATTCATTCCTTATATGCAATTGATTGCGTTACTAAGATACGGTAAATATTCATTAACCGTACTGTACACTAATACACGGTTAATATTAGAACTGTTGAATGCAGTTATTGTAAAATATACATCAATCAATGTCCCTGATAGCTTTGGACAACACAATTATTGCCATTAAACTTGGATGGATTAATATTCGTTGTTATAATGATTAATAAGTGCTATTATCAATCTATTTCTTTCTTGATACCTTTAAAATTGATTAAAGTGTAATAATGAACTGAACAAATAGAATGGACGTATTTGAATATCTATAGAATACGAACATATCTAAAACGGATCAACATTTACAAAAACATATAATACAAAATAGAATAGGTCTACAGCATACCTAAAAAGATTTAAAAGGGTTGACTTTTATTATATTCTTTAGACAAAGCACGGATATGAGAAAGAATCAGATATTAAAGAAATATTTTCCATAATATAAAAGTACATAAAGGTAAGCACATGAAGGAGCAAATATATCATCCTAATAATGCCAAGCACCATCGTTGTGGGGCACAAAACTAAATAAATAAACTAAAAAAAAATAATATAAATGTACTAGTATGTAGGAATAACATCATTTTTTTATTAAAACCATTTTAAATTGTTGTCTTTATTATTAGTCTAATGTTCATTAATTGTCTTTTAAATGTCTAATGTTTATTAACTGTCTATGACTAGCATTTAATGATTATTTGTTGTATTTAATTTTAGCAGATTTCCCTTAAGGGAATATTGAGGTCGTACTCATGATGCGAGTTTCGAATACTTTCTTCAAATGTCCATCGTTCCTACCCAGGAGATGACGAAAATGACGTCCGTTCAAAATTATATATATATATATATATATATATATATATATATATATATATATATATATATATATTTGTCTGTTAACGCTCTAGCGGTCGCAATTTTTGTTTGATCGTTACCAAACTCGGAATTTAATCGTTTTATGTAAAAAGGAAGATCAAGTTCGTTAATGGCTGAAGTCGGACCAGTGGGAGGGGGGGGTTTAGAGGGGGGATTTTTGAAAATTATATCTCCGTTATTATGCTTCGGATCGAAAAATTGTATAGAATAAATCTTGTTGCAAATTAAATTTACTATAAATATTGTTATATACATTTATTCTGTATCTTGAATATTAACCGAGATATTTGCATTTGTATTCTGCGTGTGGTCACCAGTAGGCTATGTTCGGACTTTCCGCCGAGAGCTCTGGCGGGTGTTTCCTTAACTATTCGTCCCTCGTGAATAGGTTTAGAGGTTAGGTTAACTGTTTTTTGGGGCTAGAAACTACTGGGTTATTACGCCCTAAATAATGTTTTAGGTTTAGATGTTTCTTACTACTACAGTTGTTATTAGTCATATTTCTCTATTGTAAAACTTCACGTGATAAATCTGCTTAGTTTACGCAGCCCCTGCGTGACGGACTTTTTTTTATTTGTGTTTCAGTTTTTGTTATTTTTCTATAATTTTGTTTTCATTTTACATTTTGAAACTTTGAGCCAAATCGCCAAGATGCGGGTGTCCTGTATAAATATATTAAAAAAAAAAAAAGAATATCTAATTACCACCAAATGAAATTGTCTGCTACTCAAACAATTATCGCAAATAATTCTAATAAAAATAATTATTCACATATTGGGGATCATTTAATTCTTCAACATATTCAATCATTTTTTTTTTTTTTTGTATCTGGATGATTTTCATTTGGCAAAGCGAGTAGAAGAAACAAGTCTAATAAATGGAATGCCATTCTGACAGAGTTCTTCCATGGTTAAAGAGTTGTGAAGTAAACCTGGGCCAAGAGTTAGTTAGCTTTGTTAATTAACTCGTTAATAGTCGACAGTAATTAAACTGAATTGGATAAAAGTTTCTTAGAGCTCAGAGAGTAGCTTACTGCCTCAGTTACCTGGATTAAAAACTATCAGCCCTAGTCGGCAGTACACTTATTTTGCTTTGTAGTTATAAGTTTCGAAGCGTAAATTTTAATAATCACTGACAGGAGATCAATTCCCAAATCGTCTGGGTAATCCGAATTATTTTTTTTTTTTATTAATTGGTTTTCGGTATGAGGGTTGGAATCACAGTGTTCTCCATAATTGCATATCGATTAATCCCCATTTGTCAATCTACATTTGATGCAATGGCCAGTTAATAGGATTGGATATTATCTACGAGGCTTATATAGCGCATTAGGTCCAATGTTATGGATAAATTGACTAAATAATGTCGCGAAGCTCGCTTTAACTGGCGCTACACTCCCCGGTGGACCTTGACAGATTCTATTAACATTCAACTATTATGTTTCTCCGATTTTACGTTAAAATACGTTTTCCCTTAGTCAGTAAGCTACGTATGAGTCAGTATTTTGATCTCCTACCTAGTGGCATAATGTTTAGTACGTAGGGTCGACATCTTTCATCACCACCCATACATCACCTTCATTCTAAGCATTTTACGAGAAGGATAGAGCGTTTCAACGAAAATCAGTAGATTTCTCAACAATTAATAACAAGTTAGAAAGATAGCTCTGATTTGGAAATTACCTAACCCTTAGTTACTGCGGTAGTTTCTAGTCACTAGAACCACAGCAGCACTACGATATCCATGGTCAGACTTGTACCACAGTCTGTAGGATTCAAGGATTTCAGGTTGTTAGTACGAGATTTGCACACTAGAAAGTGTTCTCTATTCAAGCAGGTCTAGAGATCGTTTCGCAGTTCCAAGACGAGGAATATTAGTTAATTTCGTATCCATACAAACCAGACCAAACATTAATAAACTGGGCGTAAAATTCGTTTCAGCAGCATCTGAGCCACCCAAAATATCAATTGACAGACAGATATTTTCAGTTGCCGATCCATGATTAAAAGAAATTTGTAAATGGTGAGATTTATTTTCAGATCCCGATATCTGAAAATAACCTTAAACCAAAATATAAATAAATAAAACGGACGCTTGATCCTTTTCCGAAACATATACATTTGAATCAAGATGTTTAGACTGTTTCTGATGCATTTTACTGTCCCATTTTAGGCAGGAGGTGTTTTCAGTTTCCAATATATGGCCTAAAGGCAATTCATAAATTTATGGGAGGATTGAAAAATTCATTATCCGTTTAAACCATTTAACGTACTAATGGAGTGCATATGTGTTCAGTCACTGTGCTTTTGAAACAAATCATCAGAAAATGTGTAACGAAGCAGGAAAGCGAAATTGATGGTGCTAGGAGCTATCACAAACAATTGGGAAGATAGCAACTGAATCCTCAAAAGCGTCATGAGGATGAGTACAAATAAATATATATATATATACAAAGTTTACATCTACCACTGCCCTCAGTTTGCTGAAGGCTAAAATAGGTGCAGGAACTATCCCCACCCAAGGAGAACGCTTTTTCAATTCCAGACACCACTAGAAGCGTCGGCGGATCAGCAGGAGTTTAACGAGTATACACGTCTGACAACTCCACGGGATGACTAACGATTATGACTCTCTTAGCTCTCGTCAACAGGGAAGCTAACAAGGGATGAACTGACCACCGTCCTCCGAGTACGATGGGGCGCGTTAGTCTACTGGAGACTGGTCATTCCAGGTTCTCCTTGGATAACGGGGGTTGTACATCAAGTTGATCACTCACAACGTTGAGATCCCCCGAGTCTGGGGGTGGCTAAAGAATTCCAAGATCTCTAATACCAACCTGTAAAAAATTAAAAAAAAAACCATATATTTATTTTTATTCATAATTCATCTTTGTGGTTTCTTGTTGAGTTTTATTCTCACAACGGCACCAAATATTCCAATATCACCATACTAATCCCTTATTTTAACCTGATTTCTGATCCCCATTTGCACTAAAGATTCACCGATCAAAATATCTTTCTGAGAGCTCATGAGTGTGGAGAGTTAGCTGAGGAAGCTGGATGAGGTTGGATGGATACTTGACTCCGACGTTGAAATATCTAAGTATTTGACCCTGGAAACGGTTGTGGAATGTGCATGTGTATAAGTAGTAATATCTATGACGGCATATGTAGTAATACAAGCGCGTACGTCAGTAAAAATTACACTAAAACGAGGATCGATCTAATAACTCGAGGTAACTAACACTTAAAAAGGTACTCATGACCTTCGGGCATAGTTTCTAATATGTATTTTTAAATTTTTTAAGTGTGCTGCGGTGCTCTGAGCTAAAGGCTGTTATGCTAGAAGTTTAAACCCCGGGATCCCACTGCAGTTGTATGGTCTAAGAGTGTTTTGAGTGGAGTTTTATGCGTCCCATGGTGTTAAATCATCATCGAGTAGCAATTGAGTGCCACTTGCATAATGAAGTAGCGAATAGCGATCTTAGTATCGTGTTGGACTACTTGGCCTTCCAAGGCCTTTTATGGGCTGTTAGGCCAGTCATTTTTTTTAAAATGTATTAATGCACATACTGAGTTGGTATTCAGGATCTAACTTCTAATGTTAGATCCTGAATGAAAGAAGATGAAAGAAATGGCTACGCTTCCACTGTAACAGTTTATTAAAATGACAGATGGTGCAGTGCATCATCATCAGTGCCCTGTTGACATACAAAAACAATAATAAGTTATCTCTATTAAAATATTTTAGATAACATCGTCATACAAGAATAAAAACTATCTTTCTTAAAACTAAATAACCCATATAACCTTTCTCATATCAACTGACAAATTTTTAAACTAAGTAAAGACAGAAAAATAAAACCTCACAAAACCATCATAAAATAACCGTCATAAAACATCCAAAAAATTATCTACATAAAACAAATTAAAAAAATCAACGAGTTGTCGCGTTTGACCTGATATTAATAAGTTAATAAATAAAATTAAAGAGAATAACTTTATATTTTCCAGAGCTGATAAAGGAGTCATATGCATTGTGATGAATAGGAAAACATTGATGATAAGGGTTTAGGGGTAATCAGGGATTTAGAATGTGTTCAATTAGAATCGGACCCTACTAGAAAATTATAATGAAGCTACTAGGAAAGCTATAAAAAATGCACCTAATCTCTTTAGTGAAGCAGAAAGAAAATATGTAATCCAAATGAACCCATTGCCTCCGCTCCTTTATTGCACACAAAAAGGATATTCTATGCGCCCCATAGTTTCGTTCAATTCCGCACCCACGGAAAAATTAGCTAAAACACTTATCTCTAAATTCAATAGCGTTGTAGAATTTAATCCCACCTACTCAATAAAAAAACAGTGCTGAATTTGTCAATAGGATTACAAAATCACAGTGACATTTTCCGGAAGAGAGGGTAATAGCATCCCTTGATATTCAGAATATGTCTTCCAGTATACCTTCATAGTATAGGAATCCTCTTACTGATTTTTGGGTCTAGGGAATGAGAATTAATGAAAATATACATTAGTGAAATAAAATTAAATTCAGAACTGGGGCCGATGTAATTTAAAACCTTCTTATCCTATTTGTGTTAATAACTCATTTTAAATTATAAATATGAAGGGGAAGAAAATCTCAAGGCGGGAAAAGTTATAAGGCTATGAATGAATAAAAATCTTAAGAGACGGCCGTTGAGACATGAAAGTACCAGCAATAAATAAATTGTGATTGCATGCAGAGACCATCCGAGGCACTTAGTTTGATATACTGCCTTATTATGTCGAAGGCCTTTTTAAATTTCCTTCCGTCTGAATAAAGAGCCTTTTGATTAATTTTCTTTCTTTTTATCTATCCTTCTGTATCACTTAAACTTATTTATTATTTTCGAAATAGAATTAAGAATGAGCTGAGATTCTATTTGTTTGCCATAGAATTGCATAATAGCGAGCCATTTACTAAAAGACTTAATTATCATATATGGGGTAAAGAATCCTAATAAAATGCCATGAAATGGGAAGAATAGTGTCTACCTTCTCTTGGCAAAAATATGTTATCTTCTCAAAGCCACCCAAAAAACTAAATCAAAAAGACACTTGAACTTATTAAGAGTTTTAATCTACAGTTATTAGTACATGAATTCATATTCAGCCCGAATACAAAACATCACATCATTGACATTCCACAAGATATTATGTTATTCTTTGGATATTGATTATACCATGTTATTCAATCTTGTGTTATTATAATTATAAAGACATTCAGAAAGTGCTGAATCCATTGGTACTTATAGTGGGTTAAATTTCTCGTTTGCTAAGTGTTCTTCTTGAAAGTAGCTTATTACGTTAATTAATGAATATAATTTTAAATTTATTTTTACTCGATAGCAATGGAAGAATTACATTAAGCGTAACTAAATATGAATTTAAATATATATTGGAGCTGTATTAGCTGCCTTATGTCAATAGTTCTTGTAAGTCGTAGGAAAAGTGTTTTTGCCGTTTTCAGTATTATACCAGTATATGTCTTAAGTAAATAATACAGAATTATCGGAAATTGAAGAACTAATGGCGGACTTGAGGTTTTAACTATCTGCTGGAAATATGTATGACCAAGTTCCCGCGAGAAAAGAAAATTACAAAATATAACAGAGAAATGTTTTTTTTAAAATTAATATTGTAGCTAGTTATGAATTTGTATATTTCGGGAGTAGAATTAAAAGCATATCCAATTTATTCATTCCATTCTCGTATCACATTCCCAACATTCTCTGATGGTTGTGCTTGAGAACCAACACCAATACTCCAAGGACATGCAGATTTATAAAGGAAATTGCAGGTGAATTTGGAAGACGTGTACATTATTGAAATACACAGGCACGATACGAAAGAAGAGCTTTTTAAATTCATTTATGTTTCAACTTCATTTGTACTTTATGTCTCTGAGCTTTTGGCCAGTTTTATCATACATTTCCAACAGATTTTTATGAGCCCGTCAAGGAAATGACTACTCAGACTTCTATCCTTTGGATGCAGGAGTTCCCCAGGGCAGTGACCTGGGACCACTACTGTATCTCATATACTCATTTGACATCCCTACATCACCATCAACTCTCCTATGCAGATGACACAACAATCCTTTCATCCGATCCCGATCCTATTACTGCTTCGTAGAACCTTCAATACCACATAACCGAGATCGAAAAATGGTGCGATGCTTGGCGCATACATTATTATTAAGTTATTTTTATATTCTTTTCAATTTTATTGAAGAGTTTGTTCAATGACTGTTAAGAGATTCTTATATAACAATTACAGCCTTTCTTTCACAAAAATGTTGGCTATAAAAGTAAATACGTCTTCTATTAATAAGGGTTGGTCAGTTGGTTTATATCAGAAATGGGTGAATTACCAATCAAGCAATTGTGTCAAGCCTAACTTTTTCTATGAACAATAATAAAGAGAGTGTGAAAAGCTTTTAGGACAACCACCTGCTTTGTCTTTCTTAAGACATATTGATATCCTTCGGCCGTAATACCACTCTGTGAATATCTTTTTAACAAGTCTTTGGGAGACTTTCAGATAGATATTTTATTGAAGAAATGGGACCTGTAAAAGTGGCTGAAAGTATGGGAAAGTCCGTAAAGAATGTGATAGGGACATTGGATATAAGCTAGCATCGATGCTGAGACTCCGGGCCTCGTCCCAGCTCATGCAATATGCATGTTGTGTAATGTGCTCTACAACTCCCTCAGATGCAACCACTGCATAACTTCTCTACATACATTTGCATCTCTCCTACACGCTTTCCTTACACACACACTCACAACTTCTGTCAACTTCTGCCGACTTCCCTTACCATTTGTTCAATTTTAAAAGTTATACGGGAAACCCAGATGCATACTCGTAAATCGCAAAGTTTTCCGACTGTTTCTACGAGATTTCAAACTTCATTGCCGATCATCAGTATTTCTAATCGACTGCCTGCTTTTTGCTCCGAAATTCCCACCTCCGTTTTCAATTTCATGTTATGTGTTTGTTACAAGTTATAAGTATCGTTTTGAAAGAAACTACTGAAGAAGTGTTTGTTGGAAGTGAAGAATATTTTCACTTGGAGAGAGAAAAATACGTCCAATTCTTCACAAATTTTTATTTCAGCGCTAAGCGCTTTCGAAGACTATTGTCTCCATCTTCAGAGCTACTTGCATGCGCTCATTGGGAAAGTCACTTGCTGTCTTTCCCAATGAGCGCATTCTCTCTAATAACTAGTTTGCTCTTCACACTCTAGAGTCTGCCACCCTATACCTTTATAGGTCTACATCTGCATAAGAAAGTCCGTCCGTAGGGGTTTACTGAAAGCGAAAACTATAAAATCCAAATACCATAGTTAATACTCATTATACGAAAAATATGTATAGAACGATATTTATAGTAAATTTAATTTTCAATAAGATATTCTATACAATTTTTCGATCCGACGTAACAAAGAAATTTCGAATTTTCGAAATTCCTTCTCTCTAACCCCCCCCCCTTCTCGTGGTCCAATTTCAGCTGGTTACGAACTTGATCTTTCTTCTTACATTAGACGACTAAATATAGAGTTTGGTTACGATTAAACAATAATTACAACCGCTAGAGCGGTTACAGAAAAAAAATATATACAGGAGATTGCGAAAACGAGGTCCGTTCCTCGTTTTCGCTATCTTCTAGGTAGGATCGATGGAAATTTGAAGAAAAATTTTGATAATCCCTTAAGGGAAATCTGATAATAAAACTATGAAGATAATTTTCTTATGAAAATAGGCAACCATATGCGAATAGTTGCACCTGGAGGCTTGCAATTTAGTTTGAATGAATATGTCAAAAAAAGAGTGTTATGTTAATATAATCATAATTATACTGACGGCAACCATCTGTGGATATGCTGACTCTAATAGTGGCAGAATTCAAAGAAAGCCGCTTACCATATATAAGAATGTTTCAGAAGCTTATTAAATTTCCACAGGGCTATGCTTGCCTCCATATTGGTTGTTTTTTTAGCAGATTTCCCTCAAGTGAAATCTGCTATTGAGGTCGTACTCATGACGCGATTTTAGAAAACTTCCTTCAAATGTCCATTGACCCTACCCTGAAGATGACAAAAATGAGGTCCGTTAAAAACTATATATATATATATATATATATATATATATATATATATATATATATATATATATATATGCATGTGATATGCTAACTTGCATGGGACATGCAGAAACTAATAAACGGCCTTCTTATAGGGTTACTATAGGAAGGAAACAAATAAAAATATATATATATATATATATATATATATATATATATATATATATGTATATATGTATGCGACTCTAGCGGTCGCAATTTTTTTTTAATCGTCACCAAACTCGTTATTTAATCGTTTTATGTAAAAAGGAAGATCAAGTTCGTTAACGGCTGAAATCGGACCAGTGGGAGGGGGGTTTAGAGGGGGGGGGGTTTCAAAAATTAGAAATATCTCCGTTATTATGCATCGGATCGAAAAATTGTATAACACCAATCTCATTGCAAATTATATTTACTATAAATATTCTTTTATACATTTATTCTGTATCTTGAATATTAACCGAGATATTTGCATTTGTATTCTGCGTGTGGTCACCAGTAGGCTATGTTCGGACTTTCCGCCGAGAGCTCTGGCGGCCGTTTCTATAACTATTCGTCCCTTGTGAATAGGTTTAGAGGTTAGGTTAACTGTTTTTTGGGGCTAAAAACTACTGTGTTATTACGCCCTAAATAATGTTTTAGGTTTAGAGGTTTCTTACTTCTACAGTTGTTATTAGGCAGATTTCTCTATTGTAAAATTTCTCGTGGGAAATCTGCTTAGTTTACGCAGCCCCTGCGTGACGGACTTTATTTATATGAATACATATTAACCGTTAACTATGTTTAACAAAACTATGAAATAGTGGTAAATGAGAAAAACTTTAAGGAGAACCAACTATTTAGGTAGTACTCATGGTGCGATTCTCGAAAATGTAATTTCTAACGAACGTTGCTCTAAACATTTTTTCTGTAACTTAATTAAAGGAGATATTTGCGTCTTTTAGTATTTAGACTCCAGTAAACCCTCACCACTTTTCGTATTAACAATAAACTGATAAATTATGAACCGTTTTATTCCAAACATAAATATTAATTACTGTTATTGAGGTTGTACTCATGACGCGATTTTCGAAATTTTTCTTCAAATGTCCATCGATCCTACCCAGGAGATGATGAAAATGAGGTCCGTTCAAAACTGTATATATATATATATATATATATATATATATATATATATATATATATATATATATTTGTCTGTTACCGCTCTAGCGGTCGCAAATATTATTTAATCATTACCAAACTCGATATTTAGTCGTTTTATGTAAAAAGAAAGAAAGATCAAGTTCGTTAACGGCTGAAATCAGACCAGTGGGAGGGGGGGTTTAAAGGGGAGGTTTTTTGAAAATTCGAAATATCTCCGTTACCATACGTCGGATCAAACAATTGTATAGAACCAATCTTATTGTAAATTAAATTTACTATAAATATTGTTCTATACATTTATTCTCTATCTTCAATATTAACCGAGATATTTGCATTTTTATTAAATGTGGGCCGATAAAGAACGTTTCAGGCCAAAAGCTAGTTCGGCCCTAACTGTTCGGCTCTCGTATAGAGATTTCTCTATTGTATAACTTCACGAGGGAAATCTGCTTAGTTTACGCAGCCCCTGCGTGACGGACTTTTTTTACTTGTCCATGTTTATAGAGCATTCCTAGTAAGGGATACATAGACAATAGGTGATGAGTTGAGACTATCTACGTGTTCTATTGTGGGAAATCTGCTAGTTTACGCAGCCCCTGGTCGACTTTATTTCAATGCAATAAAAATACACCAGAAATGAGTTTTCACCGAAATAAGTTTACTCCAGTTGCTTTCATACATGATATGAAATCGTTCGGATATTGGTTCAATCATGTTGTTCTCGAATATCACTTAGCAAATATATTGGAATATGCCAATCACTTAGATGGACACGAAATTATTCCTACCTCAGGCCATAACAGCAGCCTTCAATATATTTTCAATTATTCTCAAATAAGTATTTTAGCCCTTTAATAAAGTATGTTACGTTTTCCAAGAAGGATATCTTGCTTCATTTGAGACAGAATATTCCAAATGGAATAAACAATTTTGTGGACTGATTACAAATAAACTCAATTTCAGGAAGTATTCAGAACCTTCTTCCTTATATGTTTTTATTCAAAATTCTCCAGTACATACAAAAATGCATGGCTGGTAAAAATTCAAAGTAAGCTTCGCGAATTTTAGCAGATGTATCTTAAAATAAATTAGCTATTTAAGTTGTTTTCATGACGCGATATTTGAAAAATGTCACTGAATGTTCACCAATCCTTCCTAGACCAAAAGGAGGCCAGTTCAAAACTATAACTGTGTATACCTCTTAATGGTCTTGACTCGTAATTTCTGTTTGTTCGTTACCAAACTTCATATTTAAATGTTTAATGCAAAATGAAAATTCAAGTTTTTTTTTTGCTGAAACGGAACCGAAAGGGGGAATTTTAAAAATCTCTTTTACTTTGTGACGGATCGAAAAGTTGTATATATTTATCTTATTGGAAATTCAATTTCTGATAATGTTATTTTAGACACTTTTTAATTATTATTTATTAACGTTAACTTTTTTTATCTAAGGCTAATTGAGACTGGTTATCTATAGATTACCACCCTTTTCTAGCCAGGGTGACCCCTCAGGATTTCATTTAATGAATTCCGCCACTAAATAAATTCCATTGTCCAGGCAGGAATCGAACTCGCCACTCTAGGTTTATAATCTGAGATTAAAGGCTACGCTTTAACTCACATGGCTAACCTGAGCCCCCTTTTTCTTTATCGCAAATATTAATGAAGACATTTGAACTTTAGTAGTCAGTAAGCCCCTCGTACTCATCTCATATCATCTCAAGCTGAAACATCATGAAATTTTCTGTTCCAATCGTAATATTGTTTTCGTTTACAATGTAAAATGTATCCAAAAATGCCCTGATTGACGTCATCAATTAACATTTATTTTTTATAGTACATGATTTTTATTTGGCCAATGACATTCTCTATATTTAACCACTCCACACAAAAATAAAGATTTTGTTTGCTAAGATAAAGAAATTTGAAGGGTGGGGGCTTAGAGTTGAGGAATACGAAAAATTCTTAATATCTCAGTTACTAGAATTGGATCAAAAAATATATATAAATAAAAAAATGTATTTCTAGGCATATCTTCCAGATCTGGAATATTTACTGAGATATTTGCATTTCTTAATAATCAGTCTCAGTAAACCACCTGGTCATGCGACTTAAGTGTCTGCGTCTTACTAAACATGTCACATCCAGATCGTATTTTGATACCATTTTCGAAGGCTTTCTAATATGGAAGAAATACACAACAAATTGTAGAAAGGGAAAAAAGGAGCCTTTTGTAGCGTTTTTTTTTTACCATAACAATGGTTAACATGTAAATTATGCCTCTATCCATTAACTGCATTTGCTTGAAGAAAACACTAAAAATCATATTCAAATTTCAACGAAATACTCAGAAAACCTCTCAACAGGCAAATGTGTCTCGTGACTAAATTGTAGGAATAATATTAAAATGAAGACAAACTAAAAGGGAAAAAAAAACATATTGATACTTTACTTTGATAATGGCTTAGAGGATTAGGAGAAACTCCGTAATGTTTAAATATATTTGAATTAAAATATATACTCCAAATTTTGTTCATTACATAACTCGTTATTAACTAGGATAGTACGAGCACAAATTACTTTGACGCTAAGCGAATCATTCACTATAATAAATAATGAAGTTTAAATAGATTCAGTCGTAAATGAATTTGACATAAGCCAACGAATTTGAAAATAAATTCGAATTTTTTGGAGTCAAGAACTGAAATAGCATAATTATATATATATATATATATATATATATATATATATATATATATATTCATGAAGATTGAACTTAGAGCAATTTATGTTTGGTCGTAGTGAACACATCAATTGAGCTACTAACGTCAACCATTAATTTTCCCAATCCGTTTTAATTTCTTCTTCGTTTACTGGGAATGCCATTAAATTTTTATTCCAACTGAAAATGAGATTTATTGTTTTCTGAAATTAGCGCATGGTATATGTGACTTCCTATTTAATGAAATGGACAAAATGTTTTGTTGCTTTTCATTTAAAATGATTTTATTTGTAAGTGATATACGTCTTTGTACGGTTTATACGACTGGATCTGATCACTAAATATCATAGAAGATAATATAAAGGTATCTCTGGAATATGCTGGATGGTAGAGGAACCAATTGATCAGGATCAATAAGAAGGCCAAGTCCTCTACTGTTTTTTAATATAATGCAGAGTGCACTTTCGGATTCAACGCTCCATCCTCAGTACCTGATTAAAGCCAACCCCTACCCCCCGGCGGTCGTGGTCCAGGCAACGCAGCTTTAATCAGGCACTAAGGATGGAGCGTTGACTCCGAAAGTGCACTCTGCATTATATTAAAAAACAGTAGAGGACTTGGCCTTCTTATTGATCCTGATCAATATAAAGGTATTTTTATGGTAAACATAAAAGGAACTATACATATCATCTATATCTCGAATAGGTAGGGAGAAATATACAATTAGTAATCGACTCCTCCACTTTGGTATGAATCTTATCCTTGACACTTGGTATCAGTTATCCTATTTTTCTGTTTGTGCTAAATACTGTAAAGATTACATGCTTTCCAAGTATTCTAGAAATATTTTTCTTTGTAACTCCATTTTAGCAGATTTCACTTAAGGGAAATCAGTTGTAGAGGTCGTATTCATGACGCAATTTTCTAACTAACAAACATAGGATGGCCAACAGTGTAAAAAACAGTTCGAAAACAATAATAAAAGTAAATAAAAACATTAAAAACAAAACACATACAGGATACAACCAATAGAAAATTTTAAAAACGTCAACTGATTAAATTAAAAACGATAAGCGTATGTCAAAGATAAAATCTCTGAACTATAAATTAAAGTCTTAAAATCTTTAAACTATAAAGACAAATTACAGATAGTTATTTATTTATTTATTAACGTCCATTTTGTGCTACAAAGGTTAATTGGGACGGGTTATCTACAGGTTACCATTTACCAGGTTTTATTTAATACATATTTGCATTTAATATAATTCATTGGATTTAGTATTGCATTTATTTAGATTAATATTAATAAAGTATATGCGGATCATTCGCATTTTAGAAAATGCTAATTTTTCTGTATATATATTTAACCTATTATATTATATTAACAGTTTTCCTAACGCAAATTAGGCAAGGCTCGTGGCTAATTTTTTTTAAGCAATAGACTATAAACTATTTATCTACCGAAGAAATAAATAAAAATGAATTTAGCGTTTAAGAAAAAAAATCTATATAAATGAATCGCATAAACAAATTCCTATATCAATACATAATATGTACAATAATTTACATTGTTTAGTTAATTTTAAATTATTTTTAACGTCCACTTGTGCTACTACGGCTAATTAGGACGGGTTATCTACAGGCGACTAGCCTGTTTTAGCCAGGGTGGGACTAAGGATTTTAATGAGTTCGTCACTGAATAAATACCTAGGCGGAAATCGAACTCCCTATTGTAACTATATATTATGAAAGCTATAATAGTACTCTGTATTTGAGCTGGCTGGTGGAGGTCCATCGTCAACGAACGGATCAAAAAGGTCAAACACCTCCACTCTTAATACTTCTTTATTACAGGCAAAGTACTTTCGGGGCGAACCATCCCATCATCAGTGCTCTGTGACACAACATTTATACTTTCAAAAACATGTAATATATATGAATAAATAATTAAATAGGGACCAAATCTAGGTCAGTTCCTCTCCATCTCCTAGTTATTTTGTTATTTGTTTCTTTTAATATTTATTTGGTAACGTTTTAGTCATAAGTGTAACATTGCATTTGATATATTTGTTTGGTTTATAAATTTTTTTTTAATATTTGACTACCTTTGTTGACGTTTACATTTATTTATTTATTAATTTATTCATATATATTACATGTTTTTGAAAGTATAAATGTTGTGTCACAGACACTGAAGATGGGATGGTCACACACACACACACACACACACACACACATATATATATATATATATTTGTCTGTTAACGCTCTACCGGTCGCAATTTTTGTTTGATCGTTACCAAACTCGATATTTAAACGTTTTATGTAAAAAGACAGATCAAGTTCGTTAACGGCAGAAATCGAACCAGTGTGAGGGGGGGGGGTTAGAGGGTGGATTTTCGAAAATTCGAAATATCCCTGTTACTATACGTCGGATCAAAAATTGTATAGAACCAATCTATACGTTTATTCTCTATCTTGAATATTAACCGAGATATTCGCATTTTTATTTAATTTGGGCCGATAGCGGACGACTGAGTTTCCCGCCAAAAGCTAGTTCGGCCCTTTGCCGTAACTGTTCGTCTCTCGTATGGAGATTGCTCTATTGTATAACGTCACGTGGGAAATCTGTTTAGTTTACGCAGGCCCTGCGGGACGGACATTTGTTTAGTTTAATTACAGTTATTTCTCTCTCTATAAATGTTCTATGTTCAATAAAGGTTTGTTGATTAACTGTGTTTTTTCTCTGTCCCTCTAAATAGCCACCTCGTGGAATTTCGATTACAGCAAGAAAATCATGGCTGAAGAAAACTGCAAATTATTAGCCAGGCCACCAAAAAATTCCCCAGGGAGTGACCAAACGACGTGGACAGCTAAAGGATCAATGGACATCAAAGAAATTAGGATTTTACTAATGAACCATTTTCCTCAATCAATTCAAGCACCATTGGTGGAGGCAACAGTAAAAAAGGATTATTTTCTTTGCGGTTCCCTTACTCCCTCCCTCAGGGAAAAAGCATATTCGCCCTTTGAACATTAGGTTCTTTAACTCGTTAGCATAACCCTCGTTCAAATAAAAGCATATGGTCTTGTGCCTGTGTTTTGAATTCACGGTAAAAGGCCATATTAGCAATATCAATATATTATGAAATCATTATTTTCTTTCACTTTGAAGAATTATTGTAAAGCGCTTATATGCCTCTGAGGTTTCTGATTCCAATATTCTTTTCATCTTTGGTATTTTCGGCGGTTACAATTTATTTATTTTTTATTAATGAGTAATAATAAGATATAGAGGTAATTCTCTCATGAACCAGATAGTAAGTACACACACACACACACACACACACACACATATATATATATATATATATATATATATATATATATATATATATACGTATATCTTATATATAAAAGTGAATGTTTGTGTGTATATCCTTTATAGAATCATAAACGGCTGAACTGAATTTTATGAAACTTGGTATGTATATTCCTACTAAAAAAAGTTTGGTTTCTGGCTATATTAATATTCTCTGAGACGAACAGGAGTGGGGGTTATAAAAAAGGCCTGAAATTAAAAATAGCGATATTTCGTCTCCTATTGGTTTTCGGGAAATATGCACATAACAAAAGTTGTTTATTTTGTTATTTAGAGTAACTCTTTTGTACTACACTTTTTTGTCGTATACTGAAGTATAAATGAGTTATGCGTTAATAACTATAGTGGGAGACGACAATTTTATATGGCACAAAGGTCTCAACCGAACTAAACGAAACTCGGTATGTGAATTAGCACTAACTCCTCCATGATAATAAGGCATCTTACAATTTTTAGGTTCTAATGGGAGTGGGGGTTATAAGGGAGGCCTGAAACTAAAAGTAGTGATATTTCGTTTCCTATTGGTTTTTCGGCAAACATGCACATAACCAAAATTGTTTATTTGGTTTTTTAAACTAAGACCGGACACCTTATATGTGTGTGTGTGTGTGTGTGTGTAAAACGGATCTCATTTTCGTCACCTAGGTAGAATAGATGGAAATTATATGTAGACAAATTTCGAAAATCTCGTCATGAGTTCGACTACAATAGCTGATTTCCCCTAAGGGAAATCTGCTAAAAGTGTAAAGGAAAATATGGAAACTAAGCTAGATCAATATTCAGACTGAGACGAGGTGTTGAGTGTAAATACCCGTCGCCATTCGGTATAAAATAAAACGAAGGCCTAAGTCGTTTCTGACAAAACAATTCCTCCCTAAACCCCAGGACCTAAGAATAAACACAAATTCCAATTTCTTGCTCCAATGGAATCATTCACTATATATGTAGTATTTTCTGCCGATACAACGCATATATATCGACATTCGCTTAGGAAGAATCAACAGAGGATTATTCCCGTTGAAACTATTTACATTTGATCTTAAATTAAAACAAACAAAGAAAGCAATTGGATGGATTATTCTACTGTTTCCTCGAAAATGGAAGCATTTTCATATTATAGCAGTGAAAAAATATTGTAACATTATTTCAGCATAAATCTGGACTAATGTATTTATAAATTATTCCTGCTTCAGTTTACAGTTGGTGGCACCACGTTTCATAAAATTGAGAGTACTGGCAAAAAGTACTTTAAACCATATATTTCAATTCATTTTTATTACTCATATAAGTAGTAAACAGAAAATAGTTTAGACACTCGAGTATGGGAAAAATGGTTGCAGAGAAGGTATGTTGAATGCAGAAGGATTCTTTCGGAGAAGACACGCCAGATAGAAAGATAGTTTGTACAGAAGACGCACTAGTCAGAAGGAGAGCTTGTAGAGAAAACAAGATAGGAAAAAGGATGGTCTACAGAGGGGACGTTCAAGGTAGAAGGAAGGCTTGCAGGAAAGACACGCCAGGCAGAAGAATGGTCTACAGAGGGGACGCGCTAGGTAGAAGGAAGGCTTGCAGGAAAGACACGCCAGGCAGAAGGATGGTTAACAGAGGGGACGCGGTAGGCAGAAGGAAGGCTTGCAGGAAAGACACGCCAGTAAGAAGGATGGTTTACAGGGAGGACGCGCTATGCAGAAGGAAGGCTTCAAGGAAAGACACGCCAGGCGGCAGGATGGTTTACAGGGAGGACGCGCTAGGCATAAGGAAGGCTGCAAGGAAAGACACGCCAGGCAGAAGGATGGGTAACAGAGGGGACGCGCTGGGCGAAGAAGGAAGGCTTGAGGAAAAGGCTTAAAATTGTTTTAAATGTTCATTAAAAAATTGTTATTCAATTATTCTAGTACTCTGAAAACGATTATTTTCATGGAAGGTGATTAATGAATAGGGCTCAGTCTTAAGTGCGTCAGTCTTAATGTTACTTGGTAAATTTAAATGTCGTGAGTTCAATTGTTAGCCCCACCCTAGCTAGAAAAGGGTGGTAACCTGTAAATAATCCCTTCATTATAGCCTCAGCAGCATACAGTGAAAGTTAATAATGAATAAAATAAATATTTAATTAATAAACTAGTAATTTTTGAAATGATTCTTATGTATGGAAACTGGATTTTTCTTGAATTTATGCCGATGTAGCGGCGAATCACGTACTCGTGATTCGTTCGCTATCAAATATGATAACCTGGCGGTATAAAAAAATACCAGATGGTTTTATAAAATATGTTCAGTTAGTGGAAATAGTTAACCGGATTGCAAGTGCAAAGTTACAAATGCAAAAGAAAATATCTGGTGTCGCGCGCTAGCTGGAACTTTATAATATTGAGTTTACTGAGACAGTGTTGTGTCCGTCGAATGTGCGAAGTGTAAATACTCTAAATAGACTTGTTTTGTGTAAATATTACATTCTCATGATGATGTTCATGATGGTTATTGTGTGATTGTTCTTAATACACTAGTTGAAAAGTGAACAGAACTATTTATTTCACCCCACTCAGTCCACTAAACCATGTTTAAATTAGTTTTCTTACTTATTTTAATTAAAGTTTTTTCATGAATAGTTTATACGTGTATATGTGTGTGTCAGAAACAGGTGGATATAGATGTCTTAAAAGATAGTAGTACACCTTACACCAGACAGACAGGAAATATTTCCGCAGTATAGCCCTTGTCCCGTAGATTGATTTAACTACTCTCCCGTTTTAATTTCTGGCAATGTAATATGAAATATTTCGAATTTCTACAATGTATCTTTAGAGGAGGAGGGTACCCCTGTGAGTCAGTAGTATTTTTCTGATGTAATTGTAGTAGGTTGAAATTTCGCTTTAATCATTCAATGCTTATTAGCTCTAGATGAACGGGCGAGTACGCTATTTATTTGAGTTAAAACCACCCCCCCCCCCCCGAAAGTAATAATATATATATATATATGTGTGTGTGTACGTTTGCTTATGAGTGAGTAGCAGGGAAACCTACGGAGTGTCTTTGTAGTAGACTGTCTGTAAAGGAACCAAAACCATGCAAATTCAAGTGATAAAGGTGAAAGGATTAAGCAAAACTTCTTATGTCTTGCTTTATTTAGGTCTCTCCAGGAACACTTCTCAGGAATGAACTGCGAAAAGATAAAAAAGAAAATTCTAAAAAAAAAAAAAAAAAAAAAAAAAAAAATTATAAGGGGAAAGAGAAAGTTAATGCAGGAAAGAAAAAGCAAAGGGAATTTTACTGTACGAGGGTCAAAGCAAGTAGCTCTCGGGTTTTCTTTCTCATTTCGAGAAAAAGGAAAACTCTTGGTGGGGCGGAGGGTGGGAGGGAGAGGAGAAATTCTAGGAAGGGACGAATCTTCGAGGGAGGTTGTTGAATATCCGCTACAACAGCAAATAGCCCTGTTATAACTTTTTAGAATATCGTCCAAGTAATTCAAAAGAAATTCTACGTACTAATTCATTAAGCCGGTGATTTGAGCCAATACAATTTTTATACTTCTTCCCTTTTCGAGAAGCAGATGTTGTATACATACGAAAAATTAAGAATCCCAATATGAAGTCTATCGCACAAGTGTTGTGGGAGTCATAAAAATTGCCAAATATCATTTCAACAATAGACAATCAGGGCCCCCACTACAATATGTGCAAAGTGTGGAATGCACACGGGCGCCATCCTTTAGGGGCGCCAAAACCAAGGGCAAAAAAAAAAATTAAGATTTTATTTTGATATTTCAGTCTAGAAATAAATATGACTTTTAATGTTCAGCTCTTTGCTTTATTTCGAGCACCTACCTACCATCAAAAATAACGATAATTCAAAATGCTTTAAGGGGCGCCAAAATCCTTTTTTGCACACGGGCGCCAGTAGCCCTTAGGGAGGCCCTGTACATAATTGTATGCTACTAGGGCGTATTGAAAAGTAAGGTCTCCTATTTTTTTTTTCATAGAAAATTTAATTTATTTACAACTTTGGTTACATCGTTGGAAGGGTTGAATATTTACCTATTTTTCTACATATTCGCCTTGACGATCAATAACTTTTTGAATTCTGTTTACCAGCTTTTTAATGCCGGTGCCGTACCACTCTCCCGCCGCGTCACGAAGCCAACTGACGACTGCTTCTTGAACTTCTTCATCAGACTTGAATTTCTGTCCCCCAAGGTGTTTCTTGAGAGCGGGAAACAAGTGGTAGTCGCTGGGGGCAAGGTCCGGACTGTAAGGAGGGTGGTCGATGATATCCCAGCCGAATCCATTGAGTAGGGTGGTCGTTTGATGTGACACATGTGGACGCGCATTGTCATGAAGCAAACACACTCCTTTGGTGAGCCTACCCCTTCTTTTGTTTTGAATGGCTCGCCGAAGTTTCTTGAGAGTCTCGCAGTGGCTTTCTGAGTTGATTGTTGTTCGTTTTGGCATGAAATCAACCAACAGAACCCCGTTCCGGTCCCAGAAAACTGTGGCCATAACCTTTCCCGCTGACTTCTCCGTCTTGAAAAGCAGTCGTCAGTTGGCTTCGTGACGCGGCGGGAGAGTGGTACGGCACCGGCATTAAAAAGCTGGTAAACAGAATGCAAAAAGTTATTGATCGTCAAGGCGAATATGTAGAAAAATAGGTAAATATTCAACCCTTCCAACGAAGTAACCAAAGTTGTAAATAAATTAAATTTTCTATGAAAAAAAAAATAGGAGACCTTACTTTTTAATGCGCCCTCGTAGTTTAGTTAGACCTACCTAATCAGTACATCAGGTGCACCACTTCGTGGGGTATCACACAATATATCAAAGTTTTATAAAAAGTTAGGAGCTATCTCGGGACTGATTTATTATTTTTTAGCAGATTTCGTTTAAGGAAAATAAGCTATAGAGGTTCAATTATTACACAGTTTTCGAAACATAATTTATCGTTATGGTAACTGATATATTTAGACTTTCGATGTTCTCCGCCTCTAGACTCTCCCCATCGTTCCGATTTCAGCCGGTAACGAATTCCATCTTAAGTTTTATATGATTAGTTTTATATTGAGTTTGGTAACTGTAAAAAAAAATTGCAACCCCTAAAGGGGTATAGATATACAGTCAAGTATATAAATATATATATATATATATATATATATATATATATATATGTGTGTGGTTATGTGTGTGTGTGTGTAATTTTGAAAGGAATTCATATTCGCCATTTCCTAAGTAGGATCGACGAACATTAGAAGAACTTTTCCGAAAATCACGCACCCGTTAAGCTGATTTTCGATAAGGAAAATCTGTTAGAACCACTATAATTGATGACCCCGACGTGATTAAGATGAATAATCAGAATCAGAAAGACATAGATCTTCAGAGCATTAACGAAGTTAGTCGCTCCATACGACTCCCAGCTTTATTCGAGTTGGATCCCACTTCACGGTTCATACAATATTAGCAGATTTCCCTTTAGGGAAATCAGCGATTGAGGTCGTACTCATGACGGGTGTTTCGACAAATTTCTTTAAATGTCCATCGATCCTACCCAGGAGATGACGAAAATGAGGTCCGTTCAAAATTATATATATATATATATATATATATATATATATATATATATATATATATATTTGTCTGTTAACGCTCTAGCGGTCGCAATTTTTGTTTGATCGTTACGAAACTCGATATTTAACCGTTTTATGTAAAAAGACAGATCAAGTTCGTTAATGGCTGAAATCGAACCAGAGGGAGGGGGGGTTTAGAGGAGGGGATTTTCGAAAATTCAAAATATCTCCGTTATAATACATCGGATCGAAAAATTGTATAAAATCAATCTCATTGCAAATTACATTTACTAAAAATATTGTAATATACATTTATTCTCTATCTTGAATATTAACCGAGATATTTGCATTTTTATGAAGTCTGTGGTCGGGTATAGTTCGGATTACGTCGGCCATCTTCGTCATTTCTCGGCTTAGGTGGAAGCTTCTTCTAACCTGTCGTTTCTAACCTTACCTTACCTTCTTTACTTTGTGAGATTTATGCAGATACGTTCTGGTCATCCGCCCCCCCCCCTTCTTTAGTTCTTGGACTACTAAAATTTGAGTTATTAAAATATAAATTATTCTTACAATTCGGGAGCCGTTTCAGTTGGGAATTTATTTTAATTAACTGAAAGATTTCTCATTATCTAAACACGGTGGTATTGTGTTACCAATATGCAGATTTCTCTATTGTAAAACTTCACATGGGAAATCTACTTAGTTTACGCAGCCACTGCGTGACGGACTTTTTTATTTGATTTGAGATGCCGCTACAATGGCGATTCATCTTTTGACATGTTTGAATATAATTTTACAAAATTAAATAAATATTTTAATTTTTACAAAGCTAACGTTTACAAATATATAAAATAAATAGAATGGAAAAAACTAAATATAAATTGTTACTATATTTACATCATGAGGAAAAAAACAAAATAAAAAAAAAAACAAAGAAAAACTATAAATTGTTAAACTGAAGGAAGGCAAAACTTATATTTCACAGTGCTTGCTATATATAACTTTCATAATTGTAGATAATAGATTTTATATTTCATCAAATAATCCATTATTTCTTTAATACTTAAAAACATCATCTATAAATTGGCTACTGTCAGCCAGTAGTTCGCATACATTTGTGGGCCATGGGTACATTATCACTTGTGCGCAGTCGGTTCATACGACGTAGCTGATGCAATATTTTCCGCAAAGCAACTCCAGTTTCAAGCTGGAAAGGCACGATGTTTCGTCTTCTCCTATGCAGGATATTTCGAAATTGGGACATTAATACAACCTCAATAGCTGATACCATGATCGAAACTGATAGTTTTTTAGTTATGAAGTTAATACGAAATATCGAAAACATACTTATTTTTCTTTTGTAATTTCTTAATGTCCACTTTGTTCTAATACCGCGGGATTAAGGATTTTCTTTAATTAGTTCGTCACTAAATAAATTCCTGTTCTCCAAGCGGAATTGATCTCCCAACCCTAGATTTAACAAGTGAGATTAAGACCAACACGGCTAATCTGAGCTCCCACCCATTTCTCTTATACATATAGTGTGAAGACCATGTAAACATGTATATTGCAAGAAGGACCAAACCTTGAGTGGTTTGCAAAATAACCACCAAACCTCGAGTGGTTTCTAAATCACCGATATGAAATAAAATCTGAGATAAGGATATTGATAAGATGTGGAAGGTTATTAACCTCCTTAGAACAATCTCTTAGGAGAGATTGGTTGCTGGTAGTCGAGCAGAGAAAACAAGCCAGAACTTGGCAAACAAATCCACTTGGGCGACTTAGACTTGGATGTCCGATCTCACCAAGTCTTCCCTTTCACTTTACCATTCGCTCTTTCCAATTTAATGGCTTCGTAAACTTTCTCTCAAATATTGTTATTGAAAAATGAAATCGATCTTCTTAGTCCTCCAATTTTTCTCCATTCATAAGTTTAGGGTACACTATCACGACTTCTATATTTTAAGTTTTACCATCTCTCTCTCTCTCTCTCTCTCTCTCTCTCTCTCTCTCTCTCTCTCTCTCTCTCTCTCTCTCTCTCTCTCTCCCCCTCCCTCTCCCCCGCAAACCCAATTTTAATTCATTCCGCAACAGGGAGGTACAAAATGTCAATAAAGAAATTAAATTAATCATAAACATGTTTTCTACGTCATGTATTCTCCTATGGGGATGCCCACTATCAAATTAAATTATACTGATGAATAGTCTCATTGAATCCCATCGAACGCTCGAGGAAGTTTAATTAAATCCAAATGAATTATCTTAATAATTCACGAAACAATCTAATTACTATTTCACGCTGTAATTAGAGCAATATGAACTGGAACAATAAATAAACCCTGAAATACATAAATGGATATGAAGAGGGGAATAATATTGGAAGGTAACAGAACGAACGGTTGGGAATATTGTTGTTGAAGTGTCCGAACCTGAATGGGAAGGAAGATATCGAGGCCATTGACAGGTAAAATATCCCCCGAACCAGCCCCACTCCAGGCCCCGGTACTTGTGAACAACTTCTGCAAGTGGCAGGTTTCATCTTTCTCTCCCCACCTGTCTCACCACCAAAACCCCCGTCGTCTCGCCATCACTTCATCAATCTTCTTTTATATACGACTTTTTTTTATATATATTGTATAATATCGTTTTCCTACTCCTTCTCTCACCTTATATTTCAATAAATCCAGTCGAATGGTGAAGACATCTCTAATTTTTTATTCGTTTCCATTCAATAGATTTATTCAATTCGTTTAGGGGAATAGAAATTCGTCTTCCACTAATTTGTCATTTCAATATAAAGAAGCAAATAGTATTTTACTCTATAATTTATTAAATACAGGATATAGTACTAATAAATAAAACCGTAAGATTTACTATGTTTCCCCGTATTTAGTTTCTACCTATTAAGTAGCACTTATTAATAAAAACCTCATTACCTTCAATATATAGTATTTCTCCCTCTTAAGTTGCTCTAATTACTAAAAGCTTCAATACCTCCAATAGTAATGTACTATGTTACTCAGTATTTCTCCTTCTTAAGTAGCACTAATTAATAAAAGCTTCATTACCTCCAATAGTAATTTACTATGTTACTCAGTATTTCTCCCTCTTAAGTAGCACTAATTAATAAAAGCCTCATTACCTTCAATAATACTTTACTATGTTACTCAGTATTTCTCCTTCTTAAGCAGCACTAATTAATAAAAGCCTCATTACCTTCAATAATACTTTACTATGTTACTCAGTATTTCTCCTTCTTAAGTAGCACTAATTAATAGAAGCTTCATTACCTCCAATAGTAATTTACTATATTGCTCAGTATTTATCCTTCTTAAGCAGCACTAATTAATAGAAGCTTCATTACCTCCAATAGTAATTTACTATGTTTCTCTGGATTTCACCCACTTAAGTAGCACTAATTAATAAAAGCTTCATTACCTCCAATAGTAATTTACTATATTACTCAGTATTTCTTCCTCTTCAGTTGCATTAATTATTAAAACCTTCATTACCTCCAATAGTAATTTACTATATTACTCAACATTTCTCCCTCTTAAGTAGCACTAATTAATAAAAGTCTCACAATACCTTCAATAGTATTTTACTATGTTTCTCCCTCCTAAGTAGCTCTAATAGAAGCTTGATTTATCTTTAATATATTACTCTCAGAAGAATGAGGTTCCACGTATAATCTTACCTGAAAGTAAACATTAATTACATTAATAACTAATTACCTTTAACCTTTAAGTGGGTAGACGGGGTGCCGACAGCACCCCAAGAAAGTTATTCAGTATTATTTGTTACTTATAAGTTGATAATACTGCTGAAATTTTTTTAGCTTCTTATTTGTTATCTGAAAGTTGATTCATGTGGCTTTGAACATAAAGCGCGCCTACTGGGAGTCGGCAGACGTGTCCGAACGTGTCAAAACCTGCAAGGGGTGCCCGCAACACCCCACCTACCCAGTTGTGTTACAGCCTCATTGCTCTCTACACCCCGCGTTTGTCACTCTGCAGTCAGTGTTGTGTCATCAGGTCACCCTTTTCTTTTTATCTTGGTGTTTTAACATGTCTTACGAGGAACAACAGCTCCGTATTCAGAAGTTGTTTCAACAGGTTTGTGACGAAGAAGAAGATGTTGCAGAATTTTCCGACTCGGACGACTGTGACTCGGATCGTTGTGAAGAAATGGATGAGGAGAGTGACAGCGAAGATGTACAATCTTTCCGAGGAAGGATGATAAAAAAACAAAATTTTATTGTTGTAAATGCCAACAGTTTATGTGCCTAAACCATATGAAAAATATATTTGAGAAATGTGTGGACTCAAGCCAATCTGCTCAGCCATTTTCTTGTGTTTAATAATATTTTTATATACTTTATACATATTTTCTTGTGTTTATAATATAAACAGTATAATTCTATAAATGCATTATTATATGATATGTATTATTATAAATTTGATTGTATTTTTGATCAAATTTATCTATCGGGAATAACGTTTAAGTAACTTTTTGTGGATAGAAATTAAATAACTGTAATCATAAATGTTTTATACATTATTCTTTTTTGTTTTCCCTTCTATATGCTTCCCCTATTAATAGAAAAGGTTTTGCCCATTAAATATAAAATATAGAATGCATTAGTATGACTTTATTGGGGGAAAAATGTTGAGGTGTTCACAGCACCCCACCTACCTAGTAGTGTCTCATCTAGGGACCTACCCAGTTAAAGGTTAATAAGGTAGCAATAAAAAATAACTTATTAAAAAGTAACTTAATTATAATAATTACTCACTGTAAATATAAGCAGAAAAAAGGGAAAAAATCCAAGTTGTGAATGAACAATCCTTAAGTTAATTAGAGAATTGACTAAGCCTTTGCAACTCGAGAATTAAGCCCCCATTTTCCAATTTAATAATGGACTAACCCTCCCGAGATATTATTAAGGCCATGCTATCCCCCCCCCCCCGAAAAAAAAATTGACTAAGGTATACCTTCTCCATTATCGACTAAGGTTATGCATTCTCGAAAATCGACTACCATTCTGATAATTGACTGAGGCTATGCCCTCTCATTAATTGACAAGATTAATATCTTAATAACTCACAAATTTTGTGACCTTTCATTAATTGGCTAATGTTATGCCCACTCAATAGCCGACATATGTTTATGCCCTCTCGAAAATCTACTGATGTGATATACACTCAACTACAGACTAAGGGTTCGACCTCTCAACAACCAACTTCGGTTATGTACTCTCAACAATTGACTAACGTTATACCCCTTACAACCAATTTCGGTTATGTACTCTCAACAATTGACTAACGTTATGCCCTCTCAACAACCAACTTCGGTTATGTACTCTCAACAATTGACTAACGTTATGCCCTCTCAACAACCAACTTCGGTTATGTACACTCAACAATTGACTAACGCTATGCCCTCTTACAACCAACTTCGGTTATGTACTCTCAAGAACTGACTAACGTTATGCCCTTTCAACAACGAACTTCGGTTATATACTCTCAACAATTGACTAACGTTATGCCCTCTCAACAACCAACTTCGGTTATGTACTCTCAACAATTGACTAAGGATATGCCCTCTTACAACTAACTTCGGTTATGTACTCTCAACAATTGACTAACGTTATGCCCTCTCAACAACCAACTTCGGTTATGTACTCTCAACAATTGACTAACGTTATGCCCTCTCAACAACCAACTTCGGTTATGTACACTCAACAATTGACTAACGCTATGCCCTCTTACAACCAACTTCGGTTATGTACTCTCAACAATTGACTAACGTTATGCCCTCTTACAACTAACTTCGGTTATGTACTCTCAACAATTGACTAGCGTTATGCCCTCTCAACAACCAACTTCGGTTATGTACTCTCAAAAATTGACTAACGTTATGCCCTCTTACAACCAACTTCAGTTATGTACTCTCAAAAATTGACTAACGTTATGCCCTCTTACAACCAACTTCGGTTATGTACTCTCAAGAACTGACTAACGTTATGCCCTTTCAACAACGAACTTCGGTTATATACTCTCAACAATTGACTAACGTTATGCCCTCTCAACAACCAACTTCGGTTATGTACTCTCAACAATTGACTAACGTTATGCCCTCTTACAACTAACTTCGGTTATGTACTCTCAACAATTGACTAGCGTTATGCCCTCTCAACAACCAACTTCGGTTATGTACTCTCAAAAATTGACTAACGTTATGCCCTCTTACAACCAACTTCAGTTATGTACTCTCAAAAATTGACTAACGTTATGCCCTTTCAACAACGAACTTCGGTTATATACTCTCAACAATTGACTAACGTTATGCCCTCTCAACAACCAACTTCGGTTATGTACTCTCAACAATTGACTAAGGATATGCCCTCTAAACAATCGACTAAGGTTATGCACACTCAACAATTGACTAAGGTTATACCCTTTCATTAGCTCAGTAATAATATAGCTTCTCAACAATTGACTAAGGTCATGCCCTATTAAAAGCTGACTAAAATTATATCCTCTTAACTATTGACTAAGGTTACGCCTTCTCAACAACCGACTTCGGTTATGTACTCTCAACAATTGACTAAGGTTACGCCCTGTCAACAACCGACTAAGGTTATGTACACTCAACAATTGACTAAGATTACACCCTTTCAATAGCTGGCAAATATTATGGCCTCTCAACAATTGACTGAGGGTATACCCCTTCAATAGCTCACTTAAAACCCTCTCAACAATTGACTAAAGGTATGCCCTTTAATAGCTGACTTATATTATGCCCTCTCAACAATATTGTGCGTTTTTAATAAACTTATGTTGCATAACAACGTTATGCCCTTTCAATAACCGTCTTCGCTTATGTGCTCTCAACAACTACATATACGGGTATATACTCAGAACAAACGACTAAGGTTAAATATGTATATCATCTCGAGTATTGACTAACATTAATAATACTATTATCTCTTGATAATTGAATGAGGTTTGAATGTTGACAATGTAGTTTTCTACAGTCTTTGCTACCGAACAGTACTTATGTCATAGCTAAGTACTATAAATAATTTAATACTTTCAACTTCTGTGAACCTATAATTTTGAATATAAGTTCATTCAGTTTCAAATCAATACGTTTTGCCCGTTTATAAAAATAAATATTGTAAATATAAAAACATACTTTTTGATATTGGAATAGCAACATTTTATTTGAAGTCCTTCAGTGATTAGTTTATGAATACATTGGTTCGGAAGTATTTTTAATTAATAATTATATACCAGACATTTATATTTAAGGGAAAGTTTTTTATTATATTCGGAAGCCAATAGGAAAATAAACCTATTATCATTCAATTAAAATATTACTTTAGATTAAATATTATAAGGAAAAGAAGTAATAAAAGTATTGTTCGTTTTTTTAAGGATTTTGCAAAGGTCTGGTTTTTAATATTCCATAATGGAGTTATTACTTCAGCTCTTCTGCAGAAGCAGCTGTGGGTTAATTCATCAACATTATTCAGGGCTAAGAGAATTTCTTCTCTTAAATTAAGTATTTTCTTTCAACTTATCTTCTTTCTTTATTATTTACTAATTAAGTATTGTATAAAATTGTAATTTATTACATGGAAAAAGTAATTAAAATGTTCTATTTTAAATATATAAAAAAACGTCGTTGATACAGTGTTTGATACGTAAATTAATGATATTACTCTTCCCTTTAAGCCATTCTCTATTAACATTTGTTATTTCGGAATGTGAAAACAAGTTTATTAGTATATTTAAAATTTACAGATTTAGATATTTTTAGCAGATTTCCCTTAAGGGAATCAGCTATTGAGGTCGTACTCATGACGCGAATTTCGAAACATTTCTTCAAATGTCCATCGATCCTACCCAGGAGATGACGAAAATGTGGTCCGTTCAAAAGTAAATATCTGGTATATATATATATATATATATATATATATATATATATATATATATGTTTGTCTATTAACGCTCTAGCAGTCGCAATTTTGGTTACCAAACTCGATATTTAACCGTTTTATGTAAAAAGAAAGAACAAGTTCGTTAATGGCTGAAATCGGACAAGTGGGAGGGGAGTGGGTTTAGAGGGGGGATTTTTGAAAATTCGAAATATCTCCGTTACTATCCGTCGGATCGAAAAAGTGTATAGAACTAATCTTATTGCAAATTAAATTTACTATAAATATTGTTTTATACTTTTATTCTCTATCTTTGAATATTAACCGAGATATTTACACTTTTATTAAGTCAGATGAGATCGACTGAAGGCGGTTCTATTAGGTACTTTCCTATTAGGAAAGCTAGTTCGGCCGTTTTGTCACTGTTCGGCTCTAGTGAAATTTGTTTAAAGATTCGTTACTAGTACTGTTATCAGTAGGCATATTTCTCTATTGTAAAACTAAACGTGGGAAATCTGTTTAGTTTACGCAGCCCCTGCGTGAGGGACTTTTTTTTATTTTTTATTTTATTGGAACTTGATTTTTCAAAAAGGAATTTTCATTTTGAAGTAAAATTATTAAAATGAATTTAAATTGTGTTGTCCAATACCTTTTTTTAATAATATCAACATTTGTACTTACTAAGTATTATTTTTACTTGTACGGGATGACCTGTTATCATATTTTCTCACTAGAAGTATATGACTAGTAATGAAATGCCGGGTATTATGTTAGTTCAATCTAGACTCTCCAATAACCCAAATGCGATATATTTGTATATTTTTAAATTAAAAAATGAAATTCATTCATTAATTTAAAAAAATAACAATAATAATATTCCAAAAAAATTAATGATGATCCTATGGTTCACATTATTTACACTATTTATTATTTTTTAGTTTCCTTAATTTAGTAAAGTACAAAATTGTACTTTGACAATCTGCTGGATCTAAAAAGTAATTATAGGATTAAATGCGGCGAAATTGAATCTCTAAATTGTTTTAATTTTAGCATAATGACTAAATAATATTTTTTCACAAGGAAGCAGCTAAAGCCTTGAATAATATAAAAAAAATGTATGCACCTTAAAAGAGAATGATATTTTTTTCCGAAAAGACACTCTTTTTTTTTTAAGACTAAGCCTTTTTTTTTTTTATGAATCGATGGGGGCTTAAGAGGATAGGGCGATCATACGGTGACGGTGGTTACGATGAAGGGAGTATATCGCTCCTATGTAATCATCTTATGCAAATCATCTGGGCCTCAAGGTAAAACTGGAACGAGATCCGAAGTGGGGGCGGGGGTACTATTCCCCAACGCCTACTCTTCCACAGCCCACCCGATATATTCGTTTCACCGAAATTCCATACAAAAAAATGTCCGTCACGCAGGGGCTGCTATGCCTACATTAACTAAGCATATTTCCCAGGGTGCTGGCGTTAATCACTATTCACCTCATCTGACCATATATATATATATATATATATATATATATATATATATATATATATATATATACTAGCTCAGATACCCGGCTTCGCCCGGGAATTCATTTGAGGCTGAATGGTGATGGTATTTTTTAGCAGGCTTTACATTGCACCATATTTTGACATTTACCCGTCCCAGTGTTTACGATTGATACCCGTCTTTCCCGTGGATTTGCTAATAATAGAATTATTTGTTCGATAAGGCTTCACAGTCTTCGATATTTTTATATTTCCCGCCTCTTATACATGTAAATATGGTAAATTTTTATTTCAGGCCTCCCTTATAACCCCCCTCCCGTTCGAACCTACAAATTTTAATATAACCTATAATCATGGAAGAATTAATGCTAATTGACATACCGAGCTTTGTTAAGTTCGGTTCACCCGTTAGTGCCCGCTAAAGTTTTAACGTATAACTCATTTATACTTAAGTATACGACAAAAGTGTATATAACAAAAGTTACTCCAAATAACAAAATAGACAACTTTTGTGATGTTTATATTTGCGGAAAAGCCAATAGGAAACGAAATATCGCTATTTTTAATTTCAGGCTTCCCTTATAACCCCCACTCCTGCCCGTCCATAGAAATGTTGGTATGGCTTATTATAATGAAGGCCTCACTGCTAATAAACATACCGAGTTTTATTTAATTCGGTTGAGTCTTTTTTGGCAAATAATATTGTTGACTCCCGCTATAATTTTTAGCGTATAACGCATTTAAACTTCGGTATACGACAAAAGTGTATATAATAAACGTTACTCTAAATAACAAAATAAACAACTTTTGTTATGTGCAAATTTGCCGAAAAACCAATAGAAAACGAAATATCGCTATTTTTAATTTCAGGCTTCCCTTATAACCCCCACTCCTGTTCGTCTCAGAGAAAATTAATATAGCCTAAAGTCTAAGTTGGGTTAGTAGTAATATACATACCAAGTTTCATAAAATTCGGTTCAGCCGTTTGTGCGTGAAAAGGTAACAAACAAACAAACAAACAAACAAACAAACAAACAAACAAACAAACAAACAAACAAACAAACAAACATACACGAAAGAAACAAAATGCAGATATGGTGTCTATGACATGTGAAACGAAAAGTTATCGTGAAATTTCGCGAAAAAAATCAATGTACAGACAGAGGTTACAATTTTATATATATATAGATATATACATATAATTGTAACCTCTGCCTGTACATTGATTTCTTTCGCAAAATTTCACGATAACACACTTTTCGTTTCACAGGTCATAGACACCATAACTGCATATTGTTTCTTTCGTGTCTGTTTGTTTGTTTGTTACCTTTTCACGCATAAACGGCTGAACCGAATTTTATGAAACTTGGTTCGTATATTACTACTAACCCAACTTAGACTTTAGACTATGTTATTATTCTCTGAGACGAACAGGAGTGGGGGTTATAAGGGATGGCTGAAATTAAAAATAGCAATATTTCGTTTCCTAATGCATTTTCGGCAATTATGCACATAACAAAAGTTGTTTATTTTGTTATTTGCAGTAACTTTTGTTATATACATTTTTTTTTGTATGCCGAATTATAAACGAGATATACGCTAAAACCTATTGCGGAAGTGAAGAAGTTCATTCGGCACAAAAGACTCAACCGAACTAAATAAAACTCGGTATGTGTATTAGCACTAACGCCTTCATTATATTAAGCCATACCATCATTTCTAGGGACGTGGAGGTTGAAAGGAAGGCCTGAAATTAAAAATAGCGATATTTCGTTTCCTATTGGTTTTTCGGCATTATGAACATAACAAAAGTTGTTTATTTTGTTATTTAGAGAAATTTGCTCAACAATTCTTTTCAATATGAACTACCAGGCACCTGACCTGGAAAAATTAATTCAAATTATAATATATTATTATAATATTTTGTCCTTAATAATTTAAATCGATGCATAATGTCTACTGAAGAGTCAAGCCAGAAGGTAAAAATAACTCGCTTAGTATTTGAGATTCAAAGATTTGTACAGAACATGAATTGTAGAATATCAAAATTTCTAACTGATTCTATAATATTTTTGCTCCGACTCAGAATAACGGAGATTATTTTAATTAAATTCCCTTCTATACTCTCCCTTTTCTTCAGGGTCCAATTTGAGCCATTTGTAGTCTTTAATGAAACCCTCAAATATCCAGTGTGTATCTTTATATATATATCTATATATATATATATATATATATATATATATATATATATATATAATTCTACGGGACGTGTGTATGTCACTGAACTCCTCCTAAACGGCTGGAAAGATTAGAATGCATTTTTTTACGCGTTTGGTTGACGCCCTGGATGGTTTAGCGTCACAAATCAGCCCGGCAGATGGAGCAGGAGTCGGGGTCGTAACGGAGGCCTAAAAGTCCGTCACGCAGGGGCTGCGTAAACTAAGCAGATTTCCCATGAGAAGTTTTACAATAGAGAAATCTGCCTAATAACAGCTGTAGTAGTAAGAAACCTCTAAACCTAAAACATTATTTAGGGCGTAATAAGCCAGTAGTTTCTAGCTCCAAAATACTGTTAACCTAACCTCTAAACCTATTCACGAGGGACGAATAGTTATAGAAACGGCTGCCAGAGCTCTCGGTGGAAAATCTGAACATAGCCTACTGGTGACCACACGCAGAATACAAATGCAAATATCCCGGTTAATATTCAAGATACAGAATAAATGAATAAAAAATATTTATAGTAAATTTAATTTGCAATAAGATTTATTCTATACAATTTTTCGATCCGACGCATAATAACGGAGATATTTTGAATTTTCAAAAATCCCCCCTCTAAACTCCCCCTCCCACTGGTCCGATTTCAGCCATTAACGAACTTGATCTTCCTTTTTACATAAAACGATTAAATTCCGAGTTTGGTACAGATCAAACAAAAATTGCAACCGCTAGAGCGTTAACAGACAAATATATATATATATATATATATATATATATATATATATATATATATATATATATATATATATATAATATTGAACGGACCTCATTTTCGTCATCTCCTGGGTAGGATCGATGGACATTTGAAGAAATTTTTCGAAACTCGCATCATGAGTACGACCTCAATAGCCTTAAGGGAAATCTGCTAAAATTAAAAATAATGATATTTCGTTTCCTATTGGTTTTTCGGCAAATATGCAATGGATAAAAGGTGTTTATTTCGTTATTTAGAGTAACTTATGTTAAATACACTTTTGTCGTATAACAAAGTATAAACGAGATATACTCTAATAAATTAAAGTGGGTGCCAATAATTTTATTGGGCACTAACGATGAACCGAACTTAACAAAATTATATATGTGAATTAGCATTTATTCTTCCATGATTATAAGCTATATTAAATGTTTTAGGCTCGAACGGGAGTGGGGGTTTACTGAAAGCCGAAAACTATAAAAACGCAAATATCTCGGTTAATATTAATGATAATGAAAACATGTAATATTAACATGTATACATCTTTTATTTTGCAAAAAGATTAGTTTTATACAAATTTTCGATCTGACGTACAGTAACGGAGATATTTCGAATTTTCGAAAAGGAGCAGGAGTGGGGGTCGTAAAGGAAGGCTAAAATTAAAAATAGAGATATTTCGTTTCCTATTAGTTTTTCGGCAAAAATGCACAAGATAAATGTTGTTTAATTTGTTACTTAGAGTTACTTTTGTTATATTCACGTTTGTCGTATAACAAAGTATAAACGAGATATTGGGCATTAACGATTGAACCGAACTTAACAAAATTCTGTATGCTGATTAGTATTTATTCTTCCATGATTATAAGCTATATCAAATTTTTTAGGTTTTTTTTTGCCTCCGAGGTGGACTAGAGGTGTTGTGGCCAACACATAATGTAAAAATTTATATTTATTAATTAAATAATAATAGTAAATTATAAGTATAAATAATTTAGGTATTTAGTTTATTAAGTAATGAATGGCGATAATCGGCAGTAGTCGGGATCGCTCGGCACGTATCGGCAGCCAGCTGATGACAAGCGACGTGCGTCAAGAGTCTGTTGTTCTACCGGCCAAGCAACTGCAGTCTCCAGCCAGCACTCTCCAGCGTCCTCCCGTTCCAAGAACGTCTTCAACACGCTCAAGACTTTTCCACATTTGGAACAAAACATTCTTCTTGGAGCCCAGCAGTTCCAGGACGACCGTCGCGGAAGAAAAATGGTGGAATGCCATTTAATTCAAGTATCAGGTGTCTGATTCCTCCCCCGCCTTCACCAAGACTGTGAGTTTCTTCTTCCTCATTGAATCGACTTTGCTCAAGGCGATCATCATCTTTCTATTGTAGATTATATATGTACATAATATATGGTAATTTTAGATAATCCAAAAAAAAGGAAAATTATTCAAGGTCCAAGACCGTTTAGGAATTTTATTTAATTTATTTTTTTTTCTTTTCTTCTTTTAATGAAATAACCTCATTCAATTATTCAAATAATCCCTTTTTTTTTAATATTTGGAATTAGACATTAATTCTTAATTTACCTTTATAACTCAGTTGAGCTTAATTTATTTCATTTATTTATAAGCATATATATTTATAATCATATATTTAACATTACTCTTCTTTTTTTTAAAATAAGTACAATATAATTCAATGTTTATCAACAACCCGGCATTTATTTTTGTATATATATTTTCTTTTTAATTTCTACACAACAGCCTATGGTGAGACGGACTGGGCTAGGAAAGGATCACTCTGACCCTCTACCCGCCGTCACAAGAGGGATTCGCGATCAAAGTTTTTATGTAGTTGTTAACTCGCACAACCCCCGTTAACTATGGAGTACCTGGAATGAGTCGTCTCCAGTAGACTGCCGGGCCTCTTTGGCCCTCGGGGTGGACGAGGACAGTTATCATATAGTCAAAGGCCTCTTTGCTAGTAGATGGTATCTAGGGACAGTCGATGTCCTTCATATATTGACGGGCTGTCTGACATTCTCAGATCGGCTCACTAGACACCTGCCATACCACTAGCACAGCGACACCAGCGCACTCTGGTAGTGAGCGAGTAACTAACTCTACGGTCACTCAGTCAAGTACTGGCCAAGCTCGATGCAGCTATACTTAGATTGTCTAAAGTAGAACACTCTACCTTAGTTCTAAGCCCTCCCCCTCCACACACACACACACACACACACACACACACATATATATATATATATATATATATATATATATATATTGGAGGACCTCATTAACGCCTTCTAATATTAGCGGACTTCCCTTAAGGAAAATAAGCTATTGAGGTCGTACTAATGACGCGAGTTTCGAAAAATTTCTTCAAATGTCCATCGATCCTACCCAGATAACGAAAATAAGGTCCGTTCAAAATTATATATATATATATCTATATATATATATATATATATATATATATATATATATATTTATATATATATATATATTTGTCTGTTAACGCTCTAGCGGTCGCAATTTTTGTTTGATCGTTACCAAACTCGGAATTTAATAGTTTTATGTAAAAAGACAGATCTAGTCCGTTAATGGATGAAATCGTACCAGAGGGAGGGGGGATTAGAGGGGGGATTTTCGAAAATTCAAAATATCTCCGTAATTATGCATCGTATCGAAAAATTGTATAGAACCAATCTTATTACAAATTAAATTTTCCATAAATATTGCTATATACACTTATTCTCTATCTTAAATATTAACCCAGAAATTTGCAATTGTATTCTGTGAGTCGGCGGCAGTAGTCGGCTATGTTCGGGAAATTCCGCCGAGAGCTCTGGCGGCCGTTTCCGTTAACTATTCGTCCCTCGTGAATAGGTTTAGGGATCCCTTACACTACAGTTGTTATTGGGCAGATTTCTCGACTGTGAAACTTCACGTGGGAAATCTGCTTAGTTTACGCAGCCCCTGCGTGACGGACTTTTTTTGAAAATTCCATCTTCCAAATTTATGAATGAGCAGCTCAATTTAATTCGTTTTACCTAAAACTCAAAATGGGGCTCAGGTTGGCCATGCGAGTTAAAGCGTTGACCTTTATCTCACATGGTAAACCTAGAGTGGCGAGTTCGATTCACGCCTGGGAAAGGAAATTATTTAGTGACGGAATTCAATATATAACATCCTAAAATCCCACCCTGGCTAGAGAAGGGTGGTAACCTGTAGATAACCCGACCCGATTAGCCTAAGTTGCAAAAAGTGGACGTTGATAAATAATAATAATAAAACTCAAAATGTAGTTGGTTACTGAAATTGGATTATGAGGAGTTAAAGATGAGAAATGTGGAAACAAATTGCAATTACAAATATCTCGATTCCATTACAAATATCGTAATTGCAATGTATTCATTCTAAATAAATATTTTATCATCTCACTTACAGCTAGACTTCCATAAAAAATGAACGTCCGAGTTAAGTTCCACTAAAAAATAAATCATCGAGTTAAAATTATTATTTGAACTCCAAAAATCTTGAGAAATATGATGTCAAAATGTAGGTAAAATTTGGAAACATTTTTATTTCTCCCTTGAAAATAAACGCTTAAATTTAGTTCTTTTATTTACACTTATAACAGATTTCCTTTATTATATATATATATATATATATATATATATATATATATATATATATTCTCTGTAGCTCATTCGGTGTGTTTTTGACTTCATTTATGGTTTTTGATTTTTATATGACTATTTATTCATTTTTTATAAATATAATTGGCATACATTCATTTCAATTAATGGTAATTCAGAGCAGTGGGAAGGTGGGGGTTAAAGAAAAATTCGAAGTATATCCGTTGTTATGCGTCGGATCGAAAAATTGGACCATAAGTCAATCTTATTGCAAATGTTACGTTCTATAAATATTGTTATATACGTTTTTTCAATATCTTGATTATTAACTAATATATTTGCATTTTTTAGTTTTCTTCAGTAAGACCCCACTCCTACTCATTTCATATTAAAAATAAACTTTTATATTATGAGGCACTTTATTTGTGGCATAAATACAAAATATTGTTCTCATTGAACTATTACGTTTTGAGATAAATACAAATAGATGACGCACATGGAAAATCTACTTAGTTAACGCAGCCCCTGCGCGACGGGCATATTTAATGCTTAATGTTTGCCAAAAGGGCACAGATGTTGGAGCGAGTGCTCCGAAAGCGCTTTGTTAGCTACAATAAATATCTGTAGAGAACCTAGGCCATTTTGCGTAGATTCTTACGTGTGACTAATAATAAGGCTTAATTGACTATATTATATTTTTTATTATACTAAACATAACAGAAGAAATTTATAAACAACAAACACTCCAAAATACAATTACCCTATATTGGCAGCCAGGACACGAAGACCTTGGACTTAGTACGACATTGAGTACCCATATCGAGGTGTGGCTACAATGTAGGAGGCACCTAGCCGCGAGGCCTTAATCCTTCCACACCAATCCAACAACCTCATGGTCACTGAGGACTCGCTACGATAGTCAGAAGCGAGTCCTATGGAAGGGACAGTCCCCTACTACCCAGCTCCCACCCGAGAGAAGAACTGTACCAGTTTTCCTGGCCTGTACGTCCTCGTGCTTTGAACACACGACCACTACGTCTATGACCGGCAGTGAAGGCAAGCCTCCACTCCGGACACCACCCAGCCCGTAGTTCACATTGAGTAGGCAGACCCTACCCCATTAAGGCAGGAGTGATCCCCTGCCCGGAACAGCAAAGCCGACTAAGGACCTACTGTTCCTACGGTTCCCCTACCCAGCAGCTACACAGCGGGGGCTTACTGCTGCCACTGGGAAGGGCCGGCCCCGTGCCGGAAGGACTTAGTACGACAGTAGACTACCAGGTTAAACTAATTACTCAACAATGTCAATACACAGAAACAAACTTGCTATACGAAGACATAGTGAGACATATACACCACCGAATCCTAAACAAATGGCAATCAGAATGGATGGAAGTAAAGAACCACCTCCACAGTATCAAAAGTACTATTAAGGAGTGGCCATCGAGCCATAGGAGTACTAGACGGGAGGAAGTAGTTCTTGCCAGACTCAGGATTGGCCACACATACCTGACACATAGACACTTAATGACAAGGACTGATAACCCTATATGCAAATACTGCAACAAACACCTTACGATAAAACACATACTGACAGACTGCATCCAACGAAAAAACCTTCACATACCCCACGATATGACAGAACTATTAACTGACAGCAGCCAATATATTCCACAAATGCTAAGATATCTAAAACATACAAACATTTCAAAAAGTCCGTCACGCAGGGGCTGCGTAAACTAAGCAGATTTCCCATGTGACGTTTTACAATAGAGAAATCTGCATACTGGTAACACAATACCACCGTGATTAAATACAAATGGTAATGAGAAATCTTTCAGTTAATTAAAATAAATTTCCTACTGAAACAGCTTCTGAATTGTAAGAATAATTTATATTTTAATAACTCAAATTTTAGTAGTCCAAGAACTAAAGAAGGGGGGGGGCGGATGAACAGAATGTATTTGCATAAATCTCACAAAGTAACGAAGGTAAGGTATGGTTAGAAACGACAGGTAAGATTAGAAGAAGCTTCCACCTCAGCCGAGTGCTGGCGGAAATGGCCGAAATATACCCGACCACGGACTTCATAAAAATGCAAATATCTCGGTTAATATTCAAGATAGAGAATAAATGTACATACCAATATTTATAGTAAATTTAATTTGCAATAAGATTGATTCTGTACAATTTTTCGATCCGACGAATAGTAACAGAGATATTTCGAATTTTCGAAAATCCTCCTCTAAACCGACCCTCCCACTGGTCCGATTTCAGCCGCTAGCGAACATGATCTTTCATTTTACATAAAACGACTAAATATCGAGTTTGGTAACGATCAAACAAAAATTGCGACCGCTAGAGCGGTAACAGACAAATATATATATATATATATATATATATATATATATATATATATTTACAGTTTTGAACGGACCTCATTTTCGTCATCTACTAGGTAGGATCGATGGACATTTGAAGAAGAATTTGGAAAATTCCGTCATGAGTACAACCTCAATAGCTGATTTCCCTTAAGGGAAATCTGCTAAAAACATATATTATAAAAAAAGAACAGGTCTATAGCATACTTAAAAAGATTTAAAAGGTATAACATTTATTATAATCATTTAAACAAATCACGAATATGAGAAAAAATCAGATATTTAAGAAATATTTTCCATAATATAAAAATAAAGTACAACAAAGAATTTATAAATCACCATTGATTTGGGGCAAAAACCAAATAAAAAAAAGTATTTTTATCACTAAATTATAATTTTATTAAATTCACTTAAAACGAAAATTAGTAGTCGATATATATTCCTAAGCCTTACAATAGTATTCTACAACAAATATATTATTCAAGCACCCAAAATAACGGACACATAGCATCGTGAACTAGCTATTGGAGTTTCTACAACCCACGCTTTAGGAGCCCACGCATTCCTATTACGGACGAACGAGATATGTTAATTCCAGTCATCTAACGACTTCCTAATGATCATGTAATTAACTTGACTTGTTGAGAGTAGTCAATTCGCTGCTACTGTACACGAGTTTAGAGTGCTGAGAATGTGCGTAGGCACTGCAAGCAGGAGTTCTTGTTATAGGCACACATTTAGAGTTAATCCAGTGGGCGCTAAAACTTTGACATGGAGGCTAAACCCCTTTCGTCATTGTTGTTGTTTTTAGCAGATTTCCCTTAAGGGAATTCAGCTATTGAGGTTGTACTCATGACGCGATTTTCGAAATTTTTCTTCAAATGTCCATCGATCCTACCCAGGAGATGACGAAAATGAGGTCCGTTAAAAACTGTATATATATGTCTATATATATATATATATATATATATATATATATATATATATATATATATACATATATTTGTCTGTTACCGCTCTAGCGGTCGCAATTATTGTTTAATCGTTACCAAACTCGATATTTAGTCGTTTCATGTAAAAAGAAAGATCAAGTTCGTTAACGGCTGAAATCGGTCAAGGGGGAGGGGGGGTTTAGAGGGAAGGATTTTCGAAAATTCGAAATATCTCCGTTACTATAGGTCGGATCGAAAACGTGTATAGAACAAATCTTATTGTAAATTAAATTTACTATAAATATTGTATATACATTAATTCACTATCTTAAATATTAACCGAGATATTGGAATTTTTCAGTTTTCAGCCTTTAGCAAACCGCCACTTCTACTCATGTTACATAAGCAATACTCTGCTACATAATAAATCACATTATTCGAAGTTTAAATACCAAAAATTGTATTCAAAAGCCCTTTATTATACGAGATACATGCAAATATTTCGTCCTGGTGACCCCCCCCCTCCGCCCCCCCCCCGTCTTAAGGTTTTCGAGTACTAAAATTTTATTGATAGGGATAACAATTATTCTGACTCATTATTAATTACAGTACTAGATATAGTAAATAGTTCTCAATAAAATTAATATGTTATATTCTGATATATTTCAGTAATAGTTTTTCTTTCCGGTGTGAGGAGGGTAGACCCGTTTGTTTACAATTCTAACCTAACGCTTCCTGTCGGCAGGTTATTGAAATTGGATGGACCATTTCTTATTTTCGTTTGTGTTTATTCACGGTGGTGTTGTGTTACCAGTGTATAGATTTATCTATTACTAAACTTCACGAGGGAAATCTGCTTAGTTTACGCAGCCCCTGCGTGACGGACTTTACTTGGTTCTCGGTAAGGAATTGGAGGATAGTGTAATACATGACGTCTAGTGTCTAAACCAGGTGTGGGCAACCTTTGACATGCCAAGATTTAGTGTGCAAATACGTTCGCGGGCCGCTTTTAAAAATAGTGCATTTCAAAGTACGAGTAGTATTCATAATTTTTAACGATAGATATCAGGCACGAAATAATAACGAAAATGCAATTATAATACAATTTATTAAAATAACAAAATGAAATGAAAAAAATGTGTACAATCAATGAGTTTAAATTTGGGAAACTAATCCATTGATGTTTGGATTAATTCCACTTATACAAAGACTATAAGAATTTTCCAACTTATCGTCAGTCAGCCTTGTACGATGTTTTGATTTATTAACTTTCATCAATGAAAAGAACTGTTAGCATTTATAAGTACTGTAAAACGCAAAAATCTATCCTCATCTTCCTCAATTGGAGTTAGTAGTGTAATATTTTTGTTTGATTGGGCTTTTCAAAATGTCACGCGGGCCGGTGGTCATTTAAAGGCTTCCCGATACAAGAATATAGGTCCTGGGACTAAATCTTTCGGCAATTTCTCCGGCCACCGTGTTGTTGCGCTTTCCGGTGAAACAGAACAATAACTGGCGTAAAACCAAAATCGATTTGGTATTTACTTTTATAAGGAGTAAATCCCTCCTTATAAATGAGTAAATACTTATTGCATGAACACAGTCACCCGAATATCAATACTTAATACTTTTACTTAATACTTTTACAATAATTTGTAAAATTCCATCAGCATAGAAATCCATGTGGCTTGCGAATAGAAATCGTGAAAGAATTCATATCTAGGAGAGGATACTATTGGGATTTGGAAAATGGTGGGGAGGGGGGGGTGGATTTCCCACCACCTTCCATAGCTTCTCGGTGGGGGGAATGGGAATAGGAAAGGGGGGGGGGAGACTTCCTTTTTCCATCCTCATTCCCTTCAGGTCTGACGATGCGGGAAAATTGCACAGCTTCTGCCAAGGAAACCTAGAGGTGATAAGGAGATTCTTTCTCTCTCTCTCTCTCTCTCTCTCTCTCTCTCTCTCTCCCCAGGGGGAAATTGTCTGAAATCTTTCTTTAAATATTCACTCAGAATGCCTGGTCCGCAGAAAATACAGCTCCTAAGATTATTAAGGGTAAATTGAGCATGTTTATTATCCACGGAATTAAATTGAAGAATGTTTTCAGCAAATGCCAAATTTGGTAAATGCCTTCCATTCTTATTTAATTCATTTCTCAATATTTTAAAAGCTGCCTGATCACTGTAGTTCATATATATTTTGGTGGTAATGGATTAATGCCGTGCTCTTAAAATAAATTATTTATTTTCTTTAAATGTATGAACACTAATAAATTTGCCAAGGCTTACCTTCTACTTTCTTTGAGATTTAAACGTGGAACTATATACTTTCATATTTAAAAAAAAAAAATAATTACGTGCACTATACATCCCATAAACAAAACATTTGAGACAATAGCATACTCCAAGAGACAGCACCTTCATGCTTATAAATACTTTTTCTTATTGTTATTATATTAAATATTTTTTATTTCGTATAGTTTTATAAACCTTGGAGATTGTCAGCTCGTTTGTCTGTATGTCCTTTAAAGAATCCTAAACGGCTGAACCGAATTTTATGAAACTTGGCATGTATATTAATACTAACCCAGTTTAGGTTTTTGACAATATTATCTTTCTTTGAAACGAACAGGAGTGGGGGTTATGAGGGAGGCATGAAATTAAAAATAGCGATATTTCGTTTCCTTTTGGTTTTTCTGCAAATATGCTCACAAAAAAAGTTGTTTATTTTTGTATTTAGATTAACTTTTGTAATATACTCTTTTGTCGTATGCCGAAGTATAAATGAGTTATACGCTAAAAACTATAAAACAACAATTTTATATGAATAATAATATAATAATCTATAATAATGTTATATATAAAAAATATTTGTAAATCCTTAATGGCATTGGGAGGGGAAAATGTAAAAATATTGTACGAAGTAAAGCCCCCCCCCCACCATAAATACCATTATCCTTCAGCCTCAAATGATTTCCTGGGCAAAGCAGGGTACCTTAGCTAGTATAATCATAAAACAACATTACAGCTGGTGTGTGATTAGGGGTGGAAGGTCCAGTATCAACATTTTAGAAAGCAGTGCAAGCAACTTGCCAAGCTGTAGAAGGATTCCAGGAATCAGGCTGTAGAAGGAGTCAAGAATTGAGTTGTCAAACAGTTTATTCATTAGACTCGTTGTACATACTACGTCAGCACTGACGTCAGCAATCTCTCTTGTCAATATGTGACTTTTGACTCTAAACGGAGTGCGATGTACTCAAGATTCAACCCAAGAGGCCAAAGGCGACCATTCGAGTTTATTTTCAAATAATTCTCGTAGTGAATAAAACCCTATTAGCAGGTCCATAAGCCAATTTTTTGGGTTCAATTTTAATTTATTAAGTAAGCCATTTTCAATCAAAGAAAGAGTATCCTGTAGAAGAATCCGGGGATGACAAAAGTTTAAATACGTTTAGTGAAGGAATAGTATGCTTACAGGTATATGAACATCTTTAGAAAGAAACTCCCAGACCAAGAAGAATTTTGCGAATATCAGTAACTCAATTTTGGGATATTTCCTGCCCGCACCACCAATATTTACGGTTGTATTTGTATTTTGTTACTTCTGTCTTCAGAAGACCACAAATTTGTTCACTTTTATTTATTATACTTTTAATTTTAAGCATTGTTTGCATACCCTTTTAGCAGATTTAACAGCCAAATATATATATATATATATATATATATATATATATATATATATATATATATATATATGTTTGTCTGTTACTGCTCTAGCTGTCGCAATTATTGTTTAATCGTTACCAAACTCGATATTTAGTCGTTTTGTGTAAAAAGAAAGATCAAGTTTGTTAACGGCTGGAATCCTGGGGGTACTGGGGAGGAATTTCGAAAATTCCAAATATCTCTGTTAATACACTTTGGACCGTAAAATTATATAGAGAAAATTTTATTGCAAATTAAATATACTATTTAATATTATTATTTAGTATTGTTATATATATATATATATATATATATATATATATACCATATAATGGAGTATTAATCGAGATATTTGGATTTTATAGTTTTACGCTTTCAGTAAACGCCCACTCCTACTAGTGTCATATTAATAATAAGCTGTTATATCATGAAGCCCTTCATCCAAGGTTGAATACCAAATATTGTTTTCACTGTTGATCTAACACCTCCTTCTTTTGTTCTTGGATTAAAATTCGAGTGATTGAGATAGAAATGATTCTGATTCATTACAAATTACAGCACTATCTTTAGTAAATAGTTTTCAATAAAATTAATACGTTATATTAAGTCAGATATATTTCATTAATTGTTTTTCTTTCCGGTTTATCTATCTATCCAGCGCTACGAGGTTGGCTGGCCTGTTTTTTTTACAACTCAGCAACTTTACGTTGTAGAGATTATTAACTTGTAAATTGACTGAAAGATTTCTCATTACCGTTTGTTTTTATTCACTTAACATTCACGGTAGTGTTACCAGTATGTAGATTTATCTATTGTAAACCTTCGCTTGGGAAATCTGCTAAGTTAACGTAGCCCCTGCTTGACGGATTTTTTCATTTGCGGTACATAAAAAAACCTCTAAAATTGGCGTTGTTAATGTAACTCTTCCGAGTCTTTTTTATTTCTTCTTTTTGACTTGTAAAGAAGTTACAAACAACATTTCGTGCCGTCTTTTAAACACCTGATTTAAGCATGTTTTATTCGTACAAACATGATTTTCTGATATCAATATGAATGAGTTAAATGTTTGAAGAAGTCCAAAATGCATTTGAGAACAAACACTAATGATCATGAATCAAAAAAATCTCACGACCATTGCATTAATGGTGTTTTAAGCCCACTGCAGTGAGGTGATCACGTCCTATGGTAAAGGCAGTTTGCCCTAAGCCTGTGGTTAACCCTACATGCATATGTATCTCTATGTATATCGACGTACAGCATTATCTATATACTATTCACCTCTATAAGCTGTTTGACATATATCACAATATTCATGTGGTTGGCACAGGACATTCCTTATCAATGAAAACTATGTTCATGTCACAGTAAAAAGAGAAATACTAATTCTACGATCAGTCTCAAAATATTAACATTCCAATAGTCCCGCCCAGCTTTGCTACAAAAGTAGTCGCGCTGTATCTGTCAGATCGTATTTCAATCCCAGTAATAGTATAACCTTAAACTGCAACATTTGAAATGAAATTAAAGTAAAATACTGTTACTTACGAATAAATTTATTTTATGACAAAAAACATTAATTAAAATAACAGAAATGATAGGAAACAAGTATAATACACATATATACAAAATCAGACTTCTATATTGACAAAGCTGGCCTTTTTCCTTGTAGATTCATTACTTTTCATTCTCCTGAGTTTATATTTCTGAATTACCTTGTCTCTCTTCAATTTTTTCTCCTTCACCTGTATCCAGGTCTTCATCTCTTATTTCACATTCTACAGCAGGAGGAATGTGCTGTACGTACACCACCATTTTCATCATCCACGTCTACCGCAAATAATACTCTATGTATTTTCTTCACATCTTCATCATTTGTAACATCATAAATAATGCTTGGGGAAGACATTTTTGTTCTGGATCAAATAAAATTAAAAATTGAAAATCACAAGTACAAATTAATAAATTCTGAATTAATGTAAAACAAAAGTGGTCGCGCTGTATCCCTGTATAAATTAACTATCATTATTATTGCTATAAAATGTTTTTATTTACTGAGTTAATTTAGTATTTAATTAACTTACATAATGTTTTAATGCATTGTTTTAGATCGATTTACAATGAAGGAAAATAATTATAAAATAAACACAAATACTTACAAGAGAGGTCGCGCTGTATCTAGGAGATCGATCGTAATCTGACGACTCTATGTTAAATGCTTGAAGGTCTTTACTAGTCTGGCTATGCTCGGCATCCCCTTCTAGCAAGATTGGAAGCACGGCTCCAGTCCCTTCGCAAAGGGTATCTGACAATAGAATATGAAAGCTATCAGCGATCTCACAGATCAGCTGCGACTACTGGAGTGTTAAATTGATGTTTTGAAATATGGCCTTCTTCCAATTGGATATTTCCTTTGAAGCAAAAAATAATCTTCAATGTTTAAGGTGTTTTTTTTATTAAAATAAGATTTGGGTTTAGGAGAGAAAGGACTGGAATAAACCACGAATAATATCGATAAATGTTTGCTACATCTGATATAAATAAGATTCAGAACCAAAATCATGTAGAGTTTGAGACCTCTCTCTAAGAAATGGATTGCATTCAAGAAAATTCTTTATTCAGATATTATTCAAGACCAGTGACAAAGTGCTTTCTTTATATTAAACAACGAAGTAAAATTGAAACAGGACAGGAAGGAAATTCTGATCCAACATATGCTGTTTTTAGCACCAAAGGGCACCGAGGTATCCGGCATGTGTCGACGACACGCCCAATGTGAACCTTATTAATTCTGCATATTCCATAGACAGAGCTCTAGGACGCCATGATCATACAGCATTGACAGAACCCAAAGGACCTCTTCATTATACGGAGTCCGTTGTAGGAAAACCCCAGATACCATTATTATTTAGCATTAAAAGAACACATAAGACACCATGATCATTATGTATATGACGTTGACAGAACCCAAAGGAAACCATGATCACTCAGCAAATGTCGTTCACGGAACCCGAAGGAAGCCTTGATTATACGACGTGTGTTGTAGAAAGAACCCAAAGGACGCCTTATCATTCAAAGTATGCCGTTGACAGAACCCAAAGGACACCATGATTATTTAGCATTAAAAGAACCCATAGGACGCCTTGATCATTCAATATATGCTTTTGACAGAACCCTAAGGAAGCCTTGATTATACTACATGTGTTGCAGAAAGAACCTAAAGGACACCTGATCATTCAACCTATGCGTTTGACAGAACCCAAAGGACAACATGATTACTTATCATTAAAAGAACCCTTAGGACGCCTTGATTATTCAACATATGCGTTGGATAGAATCCAAAGAAAGCCGTGATTAATCGACGTGTGTTGCAGAAAGAACACAAAGGACGTCCTGATCATTGAACGTACATAAGCCGTTGACAGAACCGAAAGGACACCTGATCATTCAACATATGCGTTTGACAGAACCCTAAGGAAGCCTTGATTATACTACATGTGTTGCAGAAAGAACCTAAAGGACACCTGATCATTCAACGTATGCCGTTGGCAGAACCCAAAGGACACCATGATCATTCATGATATACCGTCGGGAGAACCCAAAGGACACCATGATTATTCATGGTATACCGTCGGCAGAACCCAAAGGACACCATGATCATTCATGGTATACCGTCAGCAGAACCCAAAGGACACCATGATCATTCATGGTATACCGTCGGCAGAACCCAAAGGACACCATGATCATTCATGGTATACCGTCGGCAGAACCCAAAGGACACCATGATCATTCATGGTATACCGTCGGCAGTAGCCAAAGGACACCATGATCTTTCATGGTTTTCCGTCGGCAGAACCCAAAAGGACACCATGATCATTCATGGCATACCGTCGGCAGAACCCAAAGGACACCATGATCATTCATGGTATACCGTCGGCAGAACCCAAAGGACACCATGATCATTCATGGTATACCGTCGGCAGAACCCAAAGGACACCATGATCATTCATGGTATACCGTCGGCAGAACCCAAAGGACACCATGATCATTCATGGTATACCGTCGGCAGAACCCAAAGGACACCATGATCATTCATGGTATACCGTCGGGAGAACCCAAAGGACACCATGATCATTCATGGTATACCGTCGGCAGAACCCAAAGGACACCATGATCATTCATGGTATACCGTCGGCAGAACCCAAAGGACACCATGATCATTCATGGTATACCGTCGGCAGAACCCAAAGGACACCATGATCATTCATGGTATACCGTCGGCAGAACCCAAAGGACACCATGATCATTCATGGTATACCGTCGGCAGAACCCAAAGGACACCATGATCATTCATGGTATACCATCAGCAGAACCCAAAGGACACCATGATCATTCATGGTATACCGTCGGCAGAACCCAAAGGACACCATGATCATTCATGGTATACCGTCGGCAGAACCCAAAGGACACCATGATCATTCATGGTATACCGTCGGGAGAACCCAAAGGACACCATGATCATTCATGGTATACCGTCGGGAGAACCCAAAGGACACCATGATCATTCATGGTATACCGTCGGCAGAACCCAAAGGACACCATGATCATTCATGGTATACCGTCGGCAGAACCCAAAGGACACCATGATCATTCATGGTATACCGTCGGGAGAACCCAAAGGACACCATGATCATTCATGGTATACCGTCGGCAGAACCCAAAGGACACCATGATCATTCATCATATATCGTCAGTAGAACCCCAAGGACACCATGATCATTCAACATATACCGTCGATAGCATCCAAAGACACATTTCTTACACAATCCGCCAATCTTCGTCAGTATATGCTAGTTCCAACAGTTCTCTGTGGCCAATCTCATTGATACAGTAATACACTATAATGTTTGTATTTTTTTCTTCCCCTCCCTACTGATGTGCTATTTAATTTTAATTTATTTAATATTTCGAGTTCTGCTTAAATTTCAAATCACCATCTTTGCGAATTCATTCTCGCGATAAGTCTGCTTGATTTATTTGAGGCAGAATATCTTTATTATTTATTTTAAATTATGACAGTACTTATCTATAGGAAAAGGGAAGAATAATGTATTAAAAATGACGTTCCCCGATACTTAACTTATAAAAACCCATTTTCTTCTCGACCCCGTTGACGGGGGATTGGAAATGGTACTAAGTTGTTATTAGACGGTAGGGAGTTGATGGTATCAGGAAGCAGAGGATGATTGGGCTGGGGTCTAATGGATCGACTTCCTGGACCAGTTCCGCTGGACGTCAATCAGATGGCCCATTTCCTATCCCAGCTGTGATCTATTGCCCAACAAGGGGCGTGGCTTCCTATATCTACCAAATTACACACGTGTCGAGGCGTGTTCTACCTTCAACACGATTATTTATCGGGTTTCTCGATTGCGTGCTTAGATTTTTTTTTTTTTTTACTTCATCCTACAAAATAAAGGAAGTGTTGTGATCTCTCAAAATGTCGGATGTCAGATTTCAGCGGGATTATCCCTTATAGTGCTCCAAAAATTCATCTAGATTAACTTTAAGGTCACTATGTATGTATCTCGCAAACCTCAAAGTCCTTAACGCAAGGGCTGTGTAATCTACGCCCATTTCCCACGATCTGTTGTTGTTGTTGTATAGGGTTTAAGGGCGAAAAACTACCAGGTTATCATCGCCCTGTAATATTTATAATTCACATTTTGGTATCCTCATCCATATTGCCATTTTAACAATATAAACGAGGATACAAACAATTGCACTTTAAATTTCATTGTATAAACTCGTGTTTTTTATAAAATTAAACAATTTATGGAGTTCTTTTGGGTCATCTCCAAGGGCCACTTCTATACTATTGGAGATATTGTATTTTTTTCTAATATCTGTATACTTATGGCATTCCATTAATATGTGATATATAGTCAGTTCTGTGTTACATTTCTCACAAATCGGGGGTTGATCTTTTGTCATAAGATACCCATGCGTACGTTTTGTGTGCCCAATTCGGAGTCTTCCTAATACAACTTCATCTCTTCTGTTGTCTCTTGACGAATATTTCCATGGGCGGATGGTGTTTTAACAGTTTTAATTTATTGTTCTGGGTTTCATTCCACATGTGTTGCCAGTTTTTATTAATTTCTTCTTTGAGTGGTTGGTAGAGTTCTCCAGATGTAATTGTTGTTGGGGTGATGGAGTCGAGTTGATGGGCTTCTCTGGCTGCTAAATCTGCTTTTTCGTTTCCATTTATTCCCACGTGGCTTGGAATCCACATGAAGTAGACGGCCCTTTTTAGCTCTCGGAGCATTTGTATTTGATTTTGTATTTTTTTTTACTATTGGGTTGTTTGTGAATACATCTTTGAAACTCAATAGGGCACTCAACGAGTCAGTGCAAATCAGGAATTTTTCTTGAGTTGAGACGTTGCAAATGCAGTGATATAAAGCGAATTTAATTGCGAATAGTTCGGCGGAATAGATGCTGGTTAATTTGTTGAGTTTGAATTTTTGGCAGGCATTTTCTTCGTAGTAGGCGCAGATCCCACGATCTGGCATGAACCACTACAGATCTCCCCTCACCTTTATTCTTTACTATTAGTAAAAATCTGAAAAGAAGTGGCATTTTTCTAAAGGCTAATAACGAGAAAGTACAAATATCTAGCTTAATATTTTATTTTATTAACGTCCACTTTTTGCAACTAAGGCTGATTGGGACGGGTTATTAACAGGTTACTACACTTTTCTAATCAGGGTGGGACTTAGGATTTTATTTAATGAATTCCGCCACTAAATAAATTCCTTCGCACAGGCGGGAATTGAACTCGGCACTGTAGGAGTACCATGTGAGATTAAAGTCAACGCTTTAACTCACATGGCTAACCTGAGCCCCCTTAATATTTTATTCATTGGGAAAAAACAACTATTGTAGTTCATCAACAGTACAAGATTCGTCCAGTAACATATTTCGATCAAACTCATAATAAAAAGGAATATAAAATTAATCAAATAAATATGTTCGATTCAAGAAATAAATCCTAATTAATGTCGTCATCACATTGTATGTATCTCATTAATGATCTGTTAATAACAATATTTGGTTTTTATACTTGGAATAAGTCCTTTCATGATATATTTACTTATTGTAAGAGTGCGATGACTAAAAATGGGTGCTTTCTAGGGAAAGGAGAGAGAAAATAAATCGCAAATTTCTCAATAGCTATTAGAGACAAAGAAAATTTGTATAAAACCTTTTCGTTTATCATAAAAAGGTCATTAAATTATGTTTTATGAAGTTTTCTAATCCTATACTCTTCGTGGAGCAAAACAATTTCTGGGTAAAATTCGTGGATAAATATGTAGAGCTACACAGAGAACACTTGTCATTGATAAACGTTTTGGAATACATCAGAGCAAATAAAGTGAAGGGGCTCAGATTAGTCATGCGGGTTTAAAGCATTGACCTCAATCACACATGGGAAACCTTGAGTTGTGAGTTCGACTCCCGCATGGGAAATAAGAATTTATTTAGCAAAGAACTCATTAAATGAAATCCTTAGTCCCACCCCTGCCCGAAAAAGGGGGGTTAACCTGTAGAAAACCCGTATCAATTAGCCTTAGTAGCAACAAGTGGACGTTAATAAATAATATAGTGAATGATATTTTATGTTATTACATTAAGTTCGCGAAAGGTGACACTATTAAACAAAAATGTTATTATTATTCAATTTGCCAAGTACTGAGAAGATTTGCGTTAATTTGACATTTCAATTCTTAATTAATTAGAAATAAAAACGATTTTATTTAATACATATTTATATTTAATATAATTAATTGGATTAATATTAACATTGTATTTGCAGTTCTTTCGCATTTTAGAAAATGCTATTTTTTTCTGTATATATGTTTAATATATAACATTATATTAACAGCTTAATTTTAACGCATTGGGCCAGATTCTTGGCTACATATTTGTAAGCAATAGACAACAAAATATTTACCTACCAAATAAATAAACAGAAATTAATTTAGCGTTTAAGAAGAAATATATTTAAATGAATTGCATAAAGAAATTCCTCAAATAGCTACGTCAATAAGTAATATGTAAAATAATTTTCATTCTTTAGTCAATTTTAAATTATGTTTAACATCAACATTGAGCTACTACGGCTAATTGGGACGGGTTATCTACAGGCGACTAGCCCATTTTAGCCAGGGTGGGACAATGGATTTTATTTAATGAGTTCGTCACTAAATAAATTTTAATTGCCCAGGCGGGAATTAAACTCGGCATTATAGGTTTACCGTGTTATATTAAATTTAACGCTTTAACTCACATGGCTAATCTGACTCACCATTGTTGAGTTGGGAATTATAATAAAACTATATTTTAATAATTATTTAAGTTAGTAATATTAAAGCTTCCTCTTTTTTTATTCAGCTAATTTTATAATCTATTGTTTATAAAATTTAAAAATGGATTTTATAAAAATAATTATAAATATTACTGAGAAAATATAGAATATTTCACAAGCTAAAATAAACACAAGTCTTACCGTTCAAACTAAGTCAGTTTAATGGAAAATTAATTAAACAAAATTACCGCCATTCTTCTAAAACTGTGAGTTCTGAAAGAGGTATCCAACTTGAAATATAAATGCAAATGAAAATGAGTGGCCAAAACTGTATTATAAAGCTTCATTATTAAAATATCAACGTCAGCTCATTGTTTCGCCAGGCTTCGTAATGCAGGTTAAAAATGGCTAAAATAACGAAGAAAAGTTAGTCAGAAAAGGAGTTGGGGGGGGGGGCCTTGAAGGGAAATTGTTACAAAGAGGCAGAGAGTTAGGGGTGGGAGGAGGTGCCTCGCTGCTCCCTGCTACCACTACACCTACTGCATTATAAGTTTTAAACTCTCACCCCCTCCCCCGACACACCCCACTTCAAACACACACACACATAAAAACACTCCAACACAAAGACACTTTCCGGCTTTTCTACTGAATCGCCTCACTTCAAACCTCACTCTCAACAAATTTCTTTTCATTTCCTTTCAAACTCAAATCAACTCAATAGACCTGCATTACTACCCTTTCCAAACTCAACTACTTTTTTCCACGTTCTCCCGCAAATCTAACTTAGTAATCAACAGATTTTTTTTTCTTCGTAAATACGACACCTATGTGACATTGAAAGAAGCATTCACAAAAATAATTCTAATTTACAAATAAAAAAGTCCGTCACGCAGGAGCTGCGTAAACTAAGCAGATTTCCCATGTAAAGTTATACAATAGAGAAATCTGCATACGAGAGCCGACCTAGCTTATGGCGGGAAATTCAAAAATTTGTTATCTGCTCAAATTTAATAAAAATGCAAATATCTCGGTTAATATTCAAGATAGGGAATAATAGTATATAACAATATTTATATTAAATTTAATTTGCAATAATTGATTCTGTACAATTTTTCGATCCGACGTATAGTAACGGAGATATTTTGAATTTTCGAAAATCCTCCCCTCTAAACCCCCCTCCCACTGGTCCGATTTCAGCCGTTAACGAACTTGATCTTTCTTTTTACATAAAACGACTAAATATCGAGTTTGGTAACGATCAAACAAAAATTGCGACCGCTAGAGCGGTAATATATATATATATATATATATATATATATATATATATATATATATATATATATATATATATATACACACAGTTTTGAACGGACCTCATTTTCGTCATCTACTAGGTAGGATCCATCGATCGAAATGTCCATCGACATTTGAAGAAAAATTTCGAAAATTCCGTCATGAGTACAACCTCAATAGCTGATTTCCCTTAAGGGAAATCTGCTAATATCCAGGATGTTCATGTGGTTTAAGGATGTTCAAATCTCTCTTACGTATATTTTGGACAGGCGTTTGCATAACTTGTCATTCACTAACTTCACTCACTGTAGCTCCACTCTGTCCACTTCCTAATCTTCTTTCTTAGCAGCTTTTAGCAGATCTCCCTTAAGGTAAATCACCTATGACCCGGTTTTCGAAAAATTTCTTTAAATGTCCTTCGATCATACCCAGGAGATGACGAAAATGAGGTCCATTCAAAATGATATATATATATTTGTCTGTTAACGCTCTAGCGGTCGTACTTTTTGTTTGATCGTTACCAAACTCGATATTTACTCGTTTTATGCAAAAAGAATGATCAAGTTCGTTAATGGCTGAAATCAAACCAGTGGGAGGCTGGGGTAGAGGGGGATTTTCGAAAATTCGAAATATCTCCGTTACTATACGTCGGATCGTTAACTTGTATAAACCAATCTTATTGCAAATTAATTTTACTATACACATTGCTATAAATATTTATTCTCTGCCTTGAATATTAACCGAGATATTTGCATTTTTATTAAGTGTGTGCGGATAACGAGCGAGATGAGATCGACTGATATCGGGTATATTCGTGAGTATCCTCCAAAAGCTAGATCGGTCGTTCCCGTAATTATTCGGCTCTAGTGAAATCGGATTAGTCACTCATTTCTACTACTGTTACTATTTCTCTGTTGTAAAACTTCACGTCGGAAATCTATTTAGTTTACGCAGCCCCTGACGGGCTTTTTTAAGATCTACTTGCTTGACCCCTGATCTACGCTCTATTCATTAATTTAACCACATTAAGTAAGGCGTTGGTCTTAATAACTTGGTAAAACATGTTAGGTTAGATTCCCACCTGGGCTAGAGAAATTTACCAATTGTTTTTAAGGCTCCGACTTAAGTCATTGCCTGTTTTTTAACAATTTTTTTTAAGGATAGGTTTATCCGACTATAATTGTTTAAATGATATGCATGATTGTCCTCCATTTTAGCAGATTTCCCTTGAGGGAAATCAGCTATTGAGGTCGTACTCATGACGCGATTTTCGAAAATTTTCTTCAAATGTCCATCGATCCTACCCAGGAGATGACGAAAATGAGGTCCGTTCAAAATTATATATATATATATATCTATATATATATATATATATATATATATATATATATATATATATATATATATATTTGTCTGTTAACGCTCTAGCGGTCGCAATTTTTGTTTTATCGTTACGAAACTCGATATTTAACCGTTTTTTGTAAAAAGACAGATCAAGTTCGTTAATGGCTGAAATCGGACTAGAGGGAGGGGGGGTTTAGAGGGGGGGATTTTCGAAAATTTAAAATATCTCCGTTATTATGCATCGGATCGAAAAATTGTATAGAATCAATCTTATTGCAAATTACATTTACTATAAATATTGTTATATACATTTATTCTCTATCTTTAATATTAACCGAGATATTTGCATTTCTATGAAGTCTGTGGTGGGGTATAGTTCGGATTATGTCGGCCATCTTCGTCATTTCTCGGCTCAGGCGGAGCTTCTTCTAACCTGGCGTTTTTAACCTTACCTTACCTTCCTTACTTTGTGAGATTTATGCAAATACGTTTTGTTCATCCGCCAACCCCCCCCCCCTTCTTTAGTTCTTGGACTACTGAAATTTGAGTTATTAAAATATAAATTATTCTTACAATTCAGAAGCCGATTCAGTTGGGTATTTATTTTAATTAACTGAAAGATTTCTCTATATCTAATCACGGTGGTGTTGTGTTACCAGTATGCAGATTTCTCTATTGTAAAACTTCACAGGGGAAATCTGCTTAGTTTACGCAGCCCCTGCGTGACGGACTTTTTTCATAATTCATTTAAGTCTTGTTCTAGTCATCGATAAATCGTTATAAATTAATAATTTACAAAATAATAAAGAAGAAAAATCATACAATGTACTCAAAAAAAAATTACAAAAATTGTTTTATATTCAAAATTTAACAATGCATTCGAATTTACTTATTTTTATGGCACTCAATTTTGAAGGAGCTAAGGCCCTGGCATTATGATTTTTGACTAAAAAATAATTGTCTTACTATCGTTATTTATTAAGGTCCATTTGGGATGGGTTATCCACATATAGTTTATGACCCTTTCTTAGTCAGGGTGGGACAAAGGATTTTATTTAAAGTATTCGCCATTATGTGTATTCCTATTACCCTATTGAAATAATTATTTAACTGAATCTAAAAATGACTCGTGATTGGAGGAGTTTTAATTAAATAAAAAAAATGCAAACTTTGAATATTTTTGAATTTCTGTAAAATAAATTAAATATTCACGAATTATTATAACAGGAGTGGCTATTACATGAATTACATTTTCTTAAGATTTTTGTATTTTCAATATGAAGAAACTTATTCTTGTATTAATAATGTTTAAAACTTGTTTTTAAGCTAAGCTTGAAATAACATATCATTCATACCATTTCAATAACCATTGTGTATCGAATATAGTTCTGAATTGATTATACATTCTATGAATTTTCAGTTCATATCTTTCTATATACGGATTTGAAGTGCGGTTGATTTCCATTGTCTTAGGAAATCTTGCTTGAGCGATTTGGAAGCTTTTAAGCTGGGGGCTGGTCAAAGCGTTAAATATATTGGTGGATTATTTTATAATCCCTAGTCAATGAAAAGAGAGTAGGTTATTCAGAAACACTTCTGTGGCTCCTCACAATTTGTTTTTAGGTAGAAAATAAAAATGAAAAAGAGACTAATCAATATACTAATATTTTTTTAATTATTAATTTAAACGGGACTCATTTGCTTCATATTCGAGATAGATGCATCGATGGATATTTGAAAACATTTTCTCTGACATAAGCACAACCTCAGTAGTTGATATCTTTTAAGGCTTGAGAGTTGAAGTTGCATAACAGAAACTACGGTCTCCTGACACACAGCTTTGGTGAGATGATCAATATGTCAGTTGAAAACAATCCTTGAAATATTGGTGTGGCACCACAGATATACGATCTTTGCTAGATAAATGGCAATACAATTACAATATTATAATACAATATTCACCTGGAGTTTAGTTAAGTAGTTACACGATGCTGAGAAGGAACTGAGAAACGGGTACAGGGCCTGATTTTCACACTACTTAATACAATTTATTTTTCTTAAAATTATTCAGACCCTAAATTTAATATTCACGAGACTTACAATACAACCTCAATTTTATTTTTAAGATTTTTAACGTTAAGTGTTACTGAATATAACCATTTTTTTCTCATTTAAAACATTATTGCACAATTGTCATATTGGTTTCGTGGGTTATATAACACGATTTTTAGTTTGGAATTGCAAACATCTTGACCTCGGTAAATACGGAAAGTTTGTTTGGACCCCTTATAAGGTTACGAGACACTTTGTAACAGTGAGTTGCTAGATTAAGTAAATTTCATTTAATGCATAAATGAAACTACTATTTAATGTTTTTAATGGTGCATAGTAATATGAATGCAGTACAAAACAAAAAATGTCATCAAGTTGCAATGCAGAATGGTTTAGGATACGGATCAGGAACGTCGAAAAAGTCCTTAATCCTTCACAATGATCCTTTCATTAGGCGGAGCACTTTGGAGCATACGCTCCATCTCCAGCACTCTCTTAGAGAACCACTCAGGACCTGAGTACACACGTGGCCCCTGGAGTATCGTTGTGACCCCTGGTTGAGCCTTCTGACCCCTGGATTATTTTTGTGACCCCCGGGTGACCGTTGTGACCCCTGGAATGTCTTTGTAAACCCTTGGACTAGTTTCTGGCTCCTGGGGTTTCTTTGTGACCCCTGGAATCTCTTTGTAAACCCTTGGACTAGTTTGTGGCTCCTGGAGTTTCTTTGTGACCCCTGGAATCTCTTTGTAAACCCTTAGACTAGTTTCTGGCTCCTGGAGTTTCTTTGTGACCCCTAGAATCTCTTTGTAAACCCTTGGACTAGTTTGTGGCTCCTGGAGTTTCTTTGTGACCCCTGGAATCTCTTTGTAAACCTTTGGTCTAGTTTGTGGCTCCTGGAGTTTCTTTGTGACCCCGGGAATCTCTTTGCAAACCTTTGGTCTAGTTTGTGGCTCCTGGAGTTTCTTTGTGACCCCGGGAATCTCTTTGTAAACCCTTAGACTAGTTTGTGGCTCCTGGAGTTTCTTTATGACCCCTGGAATCTCTTTGTAACCCCTGGACTTGCTTTGTGACTCCTGGAGTTTCTTCTTGGCCCCTGAGCTAGTCTTGTATCCCCTGGAGCATCTTTGTGACCCTTGGGCTATTCTTTTGTTCTATAGAGTATCTTCATGACCCCTGGTGTGCCCTTGAGGTTCCTGAAGTAACCTTGTAACCCCACGAGTATCCTTAGAGTCACTCTAGCCCTAAGAGGCGTCTCTTAGAGGGCTCTGAAGGTGAATCGTGCTGTCGGAAAGAACTCCGCTCAAAGAATAAATCACTGTAAAGGATTGAGACCTTTTACTACGATCTTGAAAAATTTATCCTTGGTATGACGAACATAGAATGTTCAATTTATGGAAAAAGGGTGGCCCCTAAAAGGGAAGTATTTAAGCTATGAAATATTTAAGACAATTATGCAATCATTTCTGTGCAGACAAACAGGAGTTCCATTTTGTGATTTGTTCAACTAAAAATCTGCAAAATATAATTTAATTTGGAACTCCTGAGATAGAATCTGGGTGTAAAAGGTTTTTCCAACCATTCTCACTAGAAATGCAGAAACTTAGGGTAATTCACAGTGGAATTACAAGTAGGGAGAATGCGGAAATCCCCCGCGAGACATATATATTTTTCTTTTCAGAGTGAGGGCACTGGCTGTCATTGTTTTGTATGCATTCTCCTTCGGTGTATCTGTGTGTATCCAGTCGAGCCATCTGCCTCACTGCTTGGGATTGGAGTCACGTAGTCCAGGGCAGCTCACACCATCGCACTCCGGCTGTTCCAGAAACCCCCTCCACCCTCACCCCACTTCCACACTCACTACCAACCAAACAGTCTCAGGCTCATCAGGGCTTTTTAACAGCTTCCTCCCTTCTCTCTTTTTACCTTTCCGCTTCCCTACAAAAATCCGCCAGAATTTTAAGTTCCTTCCCCTTAACCCCTGCCCTCAAAGTCCGCAGAACTACGTGAATTGGTTAATGAGTGGGGTTTTAGCACCATTTCCTCCAATGGGAACCAGCTAGTATCGTCATACTTACACCACGGTTGTCTTAAAAACAATTTCAAAAGCCCAGAGATCCCACCCAGAAAATGACAAAAATGTAGTTCGAGTACATTGGGTATTGTACCTCAAAGTTTTGGATCTTGAGCTCTAACTAATCCCCCACAATGCCAACATATAAATTCTTTCTTTTATGTTACTTACACACGAGTATAAACGTCTACCTTTATTTAAGTTAGCCCTTCAGTCATTCCATCGTCAATAATATTTAAAAAAGTACGTCAAGCAGGAGCTGCGTAAAATAAGCAGACTTCCCACGTGAAGTTATACAATAGATAAATCTACATGCCGATAAAACAACACCACCATGAATAAGTGAATAAATTCAAACGATAATAAGGAACCTTCCGAGTGGTGGCATCTGAAATGAAAACAAACAGTTCTGCCAACTTCTTCCTAAAAAAAAAAACAATTACTATAATATATCTGAATATAACGTATTAATTTGATTGAAAACTATTTACTATATCTAGTTTTGTAATTTATAATGAATCAGAATAATTTTTATCTCAATCAATCAAATTTAAGTAGTCCAAAAACTTAAGAAGGGGGGAGGTCACCAGAACATATTTGCATGTATCTCGTTTAATAAATGTCTCTTGAAAACAATATTTGGTATTTAAGCTTCCAATGATGTGGTTTATTACATAACCGAGTATTGCTTATGTAACTGAAAAACACAAATATCTCGGTTAATATTCAAGAGAGGGAATAAATGTATAGAACAATATTTATAGTAAATTTAATTTTCAATAAGATTGATTCTATACTTTTTTTTTCGATCCGACGTATAGTAACGGAGATATTTCGAAACCCCCCCCCTTCCCCTGGACTGATTTTAGCCGTTAACAAACATGATCTTTCTTTTTACATAAAATGACTAAATATCGAGTTTGGTAATGAATTAACAATAATTAAGACCGTTAGAGCGACAACAGACAAATATATATACAGTTTTGAACGGACCTCATTTTTGTCATCTCCTAGGAAGGATCGATGGACATTTGAAGAAAAATTTCGAAAATCGCGTCATGAGCTAATAGGCTGAGTATCACTAAAAAAACATTTAATTAACATGACTTATTTAAATTTACTACAATCGTTCGAATTGTTTCACGTTTCAATGACAAGCTCTCAGGAGCACATCAGCATTGCCAAACACCATTCAAACTTTGCTAGCCTTCCCGTCAATTGATCCGTCTATTGCTAGTATTATTAATTGTAGATTATGCTTACAGTGTTCCCCCTGAAGGAGAGAAAGTTGTGTCTAAGGACGGGCAAGGGTTTGGCGATGAAGATGGCGAGAGACAATGCCACCCTGGCTTAGTACCGTGTGGCTTACTCAACTACTACAAACTTAGTATATCCTATCCCAAGGGGTAGTTATTAATTATCTAACAACTCATACTAGATCTCATAATTATTTCGTATTCAAGAGTAATCGGTAATATCCAGCCTTGAGAAATGATTAATTGAACGATCACAAATGAAATAGGAATTCAATACTTCAAGAAACGAAAAAAAGTCCGTCCCGCAGGTCATGCGTAATCTAAGCAGATTTCCTGTTTACTGGTACGACATACCAATAACTAATCTCATCTCACCAAATATTCTCTATTTTCAAATAAATATCTGATGAGTAGGAGTGAGGATTTGTTTAAGGCTGAAACCAAAAAAATGCAAATATCTCAGTTAATATCGAAGATAAAGAAAAAGTAAATACATCAACATTTATACCAAAAAAAAAAAAGTCTCATGAAGATTTGTTCTATACAATTTTTAATCTTATAGGAAATAACGGAGATATTTCAAATATTTGAAATTACTCTCCCACTTGTCCGATTTCAGCCATTAACGGTCTTTGCCTTTAGTTTTGCATATACGTTTAAATATCACACTTGGTAACGATCAAACAAAAAAAGTCCGTTACGCAGGGGCTTCATAATTTAAGCAGATTTCCCGCGTGAAGTATAACAATAGATACATCTACATACCGGTTACACAACATCACCGTGAATATTAAGTGATTAAATACAAACGATCATAAGAAACCTCCCGACGGAAAGCATCTGAAATAAAAACAAACAGTTCAGCCAACTTCTTACTGGAAAGAATATAACAATTACTGTAATATATCTGAATATAATGTATTAATTTGATTGAAAACTATTTACTATATCTAGTACTGTAATTTATAATGAATCACAATTATTTTTTGTCTCAAACAATCAAATTTAATTAGTTCATAACTGAAGAAGGGGGGTCACCAGAATATATTTGCATGTATCTTGTATAATAAATGTCTCTTGAAAACAATATTTGCAAAACAAAAATTACTTCATGAGTACAACTGGAAAACATGCATCCAAGAGAACATCAATATTTTTTCAAGATTGGTTCTATAGAATTTTCACAATTTTTCGATTCGACTCATAATAACGGATATATTTTGAAATTTCAAATACTCATTTCTCTAGCCCCTCCACTATTTCTCTTCAGTTTTAGCAATTGACTAAAGTGATCTTTAGTGTTCTATGAGACGGTTAAACAGAGAGTATGGTTTGGATAAAATAAACATTTTCGAAGCAATAAATAAAGTCGTAATTGATGTCATCACAAAACGTATTTGCAAGTGTCTCATCTTTTAAAGATCTCTTGAAAACAATATTTGGTGTTAAGCATGTTATAAATTAGATGTTTCATTAAATATTCCCTTTCCGTTAAAGAGGACGATAACTAAAAGTGGGTGTTTACTGAATACTGAAAATTGAAAAAAAAAAAAAAAATACATAATCTTAGCTCACGATCTATTTGGATTTCTCACGTGACGAAAACTCTGTGTAAAAAAATTCGAAATACCAGCTATATACTATGTTTACTGACTCAGGCACTCAAAGTAAAATTCGCATGAGTAGTAGTATGGGTTTTCTGCGACTTGATTCTAAGAAATGCAAATCTTTCAGTTAATCTTTAAGTTACTGAACCAATGTATTGAATGTTTATAGGAAATTAAGTTTCTAGCAAGATTGGTTATGTATAATTTTTTGATAGCATGAATAATAAATGTATTATTACAAAAGTTCGGTTTTGCCTCTCTTCTTGGCCCGATTTCAGCCATTAGGAAATATTATCACCATTCTTTCATGAAAAGATTAAATATCGAGTGTGGCATTGAGAAAGTAGAACAATTCATGGAGCTTAGAACGTAAAATATTTATTGGCCACGTCATACTGAACCACTTTCAAAAACAAGTACATAAGTAATTTAAATGAAAGATTAATTGCTATGTAATCGAAAAAAAAAACTAATAATATAATATAGGAAAAACAAATTCATTAAAATCCCGATAGGAATCTTCTTAATTTAACGAGACAGGGAAATTAATATTTTTGTTAAATAATTTTATTAATTTAAATATTATATATATATATATATATATATATATATATATATATATATATATATAGACCTTGGTAATCGCGAGGGCGAAGTCCGAGTCGTTTTACGGCGATCCCGAAGGCATCGCTTTGTAAAGGAGGTCAAGGGGCAAAGCCCGATTGCTGGCGTAAGCTAGTTTTATATTAAGCTTGCAAGGACGCTTCAGTATCCTTGATACGAGATGAGAAGGATCGGAGGTTTATCGAAAACTAGATGCTGCAATCTTACAACTAGTTTTGCCCAAAACGTTAGAATACTAATTTTGGTAACGATCAAGAGAAAATTGTGACCGCAAGAGCGTGAAGTGGGGGATCCGAAAATTCAAAATATCTCCGTTATTATGAGCATCGAACAATGTTATGGAACTTTTTTTTTTTCATAACACAAATATTTATGATGCATTATTCATTTCTCGCTTTCTTCCTTCAGTTGCACTTTTTGGTATTCACATAGAAATAGAGTGAGTTGTATATATATTATACATGGTGAGTTGAAATTCCGAGTGCCTCGCATCAGCACTGCAGGGAAATCTGCATAGTTAACGCAGCGCCTCACACTGGAGCGATCCTTCATCAATGTTGGACATTGGGGGGAAAAAATAAAAGTTTTAATTTGGGATTTTGATTGTATTGTTAGTACCACATAAACCCTTTTCAATTGAGCAGATTGATTTTTAGCCATATTATTGCAATGGTTTTTACATAATGCCTGGTTATAATTGCTATGTTAAAAAAAGCCTTGGCTTATTAAATTCGTCGTGAACTCTTATTTCATTTTATAAATTATTGTTGCTTCCAGTACACTTTAAGGGTGTTATAACAAATCAAAAACTGGCACAAAAGGTTTTTAAAATTCCTCTAATTTTTTTTTTTTTTTACATCGAGCTGAAAATAATTTTATTTAATTGAATTCGCAAATCGCTTGTATTTGCTTGAAAAAATACCACTTGGCATGCTTTTAGGAGTATATTGTCTTATTTACAACGTCTTCAGATCTTGCCTAAACTTGCCTATTCGTTAAATATTTTACTTTTAGTGTTAACACCCCCCGCACTTTTAGGTGCGGAAGACCTCCCGCGGACCTTTCCCAACTACGTACGGTGTAAAACGCCTCCTCCTCTATGCAATTGACGCAGCCATTCACCTTCGAAAAATTGTTAAATACGTGTTTTTCTTGTCTAAATATTTTAACGGTCCTTTTTCGTTTTGGACTATCTACTCTTCATTGCTGGATAAGGAGCTTTGAATGCCTTCTCCACATTGCATATCGATTAGATTTCAAATCGTGGAGTGTTCGGTCCCAAGTTCATAAAGAACTTCTCCAACAAAGAAAAACAAAAATCATTAGTGATTTTAGGGAAAAAATGGGATTAATCGTTGACCAAGTGAACCAAGGATTGGGTACATCTAATGACGGAAACACGGAGCGTAAGTTTTTTGCGTTTCCTCACATTTCGGGGTCAATCACAGGAATTGATGTAAATTTAATTAAACGGTTTTCTATTATTTTGCAAGCAATTTCGTCCAACGCTTTGATCAATACTGAAAAGTTTGAAAAGTTTACAAGAGAAACAGCTGAGATATTTGTGGATTTGTATGGATGGTATTACATGCCAGTAACAGTTCACAAACTGTTAATACATGGCCCGGAAATAGACAAACACGCTATTGTACCAATTGGTATGCTCTCAGAAGATGCTCAGGAGGCTAACCATAAATACTTCCACGCATACAGAGAATCTTTTTCAAGAAAATTTTCAAGGACGGCTACCAACAGAGATATCCTGAATAATTTGTTAATTAATTCAGACCCTTTAATATCACATTTAAGGCCAACACTTAACAACGATAGCGATCGCTTAAAAACAATATCTTCGGAAATAAAAGAACTTCTAATTGAAAAATAAAAAACATTTGAAATTTTATAAATGTTAGATATTCTTCCAGCTTACAAATTCTCATTATTAAATTAAATACATCGATTTTTTTTTTTTTAATTTTTATTCTAGATATATTTTTGTTTACAATTTTAGTAATGCTTTTGTGAACTTCAATTTATTAAAAAATAAAAATTTATAACACATATGTTGATATTATGTGTCTACAAATCACAATTCTCTACTTAGTAAGCGATACATAATCTGTATGCACACATTTAAAATTCATCCTACCGTTATATCGCATCTGGCAAATTGCTTAAAAAATTGCTGATCAGATAGTTGAATAGAATATTCGATGTGCTTTAAAATGACACCAGAATCAATATTCTAGGACCAGTAGAAACGGAGATATTAATGAATGTCCGGCTTACCCTATCACTCGCTCCAGTGTGCGCCTGGGTGATGGAAGTTTTGATAATTGCGTCATAGCAGTACAGCCTCCGTTTCCCTTATTATAAAATCCTCTAAAAGTGGACTTTCGGTAATGCCTGGCATACATCCATGAAATAACAACATTAATGAAACAACAAAACATTAATGAAATAGTTGCATTGCATGACTCTATATCATGCTTCTCGTGCAAAAAGTTATTTAAATGTAATTTTTGGTATCAGTCGTCCAACTTTATAAAAAAAAGAAGAAAAAAAGGAAAGCCTACAAAATCAATGATTATACACACACACACACACACACACACACACACACAACACTCACCTGTATATGCAATAATTAATAACTATACAGCGAATATAGGGCCTCTAAACACTATCGATTTTCTTTAAAATTTCTATTTTAATCAAAGTTTTCTCATTAAAGTAAAAATAAAATTTAAATCCAGCCCCCTCCACCGTTGAAGAACATCTGGCGCGAGCTCTGTTTTTTGTTGCACGAGAACTTATCAAGCAAAAAATCATTGACCCGACAATATTGGCAATATTCTGAGACAACTCCCTTCTGCAATATCAGCATTCCAAACCTCTCCTCTCCGTTTTTTATTTCTTTCTATTTTTTTTTTTACATTATTTATTTCGAGAACATAATTTACAGTTAAACAGAAATATAAGAAGTTGAGATGTACGATGTCGCCATTTGCTAGAAGAAGGAATAAAACTTTCCTGATTTTGTATTTCATCTTCCTCAGAAATGAAGTCGGGCAAAGAAATTGGGAAGAGGAAGAAGTTTGACAACTGCACTTCTAATTTAAATATTTCCACGACGAAGTTATTTATGCCTGACATTTTTTTTGTCAGGAAATAAATCGTATGATATAATTTATCGTATGTCAAGGTTTTAACCTCTAAGGGATAAATTTATAATAAAAGTATACTTGTTAACTCTTTATAAACTAGAACTGAGATATTCTTAACCTCGCCGACATTATTAGCACCACTCCAAGATATATCATCTTGGAAAACATATAGGTATTCTAGCTCAATGTTCTTTTTTTCATTTTTACTATTTCCTTTACGGCCATCTTGGGGATCTAAAACAGAGATTAATGAGTTTTGAAATCTATTTTTAACCTTTTGGCAGCCATTTTACCGTCGGTATTTTTCATACAGTGCTTTAAGAAAACCTCACATAACTATTCTTTAAAACCACTGAATTTAAGATTTTTAAATAATGAACACATATGAAAATGGATGAAATGATTAACAAACATTATGAAATGATTTACAAAATTTGATACACGAATGGGACGAATGATGGACCAATACTCCTAAAGGACCACAATTTCGTAAGTACATAACAGCTATATACCAGAAACAAAAAAATAACACTTGGCAATTCTAAACAAATACAATTTATATCAGGACATGGGCCTAAGAAAAGTTACTTGTACAAATTTAAACTGACAAACATAAATACACGCAAATGTGACAATGAGCCTGAACAGACATATGACCACCTCTTGTATGACTGTACATTACTTGACGGACCAGGAACAAAACTCATCAAGTACATTACCTTACATAACGGAACTTGCCCGACGGACAAACCGAAACTATTACTCAAATTCAACAAGGGATTTAATGCATTTATACAAGAATTGGACATCATTTTGTAGATATACACCTACTGTTTGTACACATATGTATGTTTTATTTATTTTATTTCTTATTTATTTTTTTATTGTTTTTATAATGTTTATAAATATTCTGTACGAAATATTATAATGCAATTACTGAAATGTGTGTAGAATCCAAAGGATTGAGCAAACAACATTAAATAAATTCCCACGATAGAGGTGTACTCTGCGTGGAAAACAGGAAAAAAAAAACATTATGAGTTGAAAGTTATTAATATTCGTTCGTTAAAAATAACCGATTTCAATTTTTTTATTTCTTCATAAGAAAACTTACCAATCTTGTAGTAACATTTTTACAGGAAGTATGAAACATATGATACAACTGATTTCTATTATAAAATTAGTAAATGTGATTTCTATTATAAAATTCTATTATAAAATCTAGATGGCGTGTTTAAGTGAAAATAAAATAATTAGGGAACATTCAAAAATTCAAATAACGGTGTTAATGTTCAAGTTAAAGAAAAATTAGCTCATACTTTTGTTTATGATATTTGTCTGGTTTTATTGCTAATAAGCCTTTATGAATCAATGTCTATATTATATTTTATTAGTTTTTAATTTCTTTTTGTTTTTATCAGGACCACATATCACAAGGCACAGTTCGTTCATTTAGTAAAACCTTTTATATTTCTGATCATATCCGTTAGAGTGAGAGAGATATTTATAGTGGAAATGTTCTTGATAGGGACTCAAATAAAATTATTTCAATGCTAATCGATTTAGATAAAACCATAGTAAAAGTAATTTCTTTTTTCTTTTTTTTTTATTTGAGAGAAAAAGCTTGGCCCCTGTCAGTTGTCTAAAACACTAAGGCAGTCTTAATAATTAATTTTGTGTTTGAAAATTGTTTGCTCAGAGTTACATAAAAAAGAAATGTATGTTTTTTAAAGTTATTGAATACATGTTGAACTAACACGAATATTTATTTATTTTTTCATACCAAATATACGTATTTGTTTGCAGAGTTATGGGAAGTTCATGAAAATAAAAACAAACGTTTCAATTGTTTCATGTTTCTAAACTCGGAAACTTTTTTTTTTTTTTTTTTTTTTTATGGACCACGCAGAGATAGAGTTCAATTTAAACTGGAGATGCATAAATGACACGTGTAGCTGTAATATCAGTTTCATTTAAAGTTGTCTCGACAGATTTTGAATTGTTCATACAACTTCAGCTAGAACTGGATGTGTTATATTGACCATCTGAATACTGGGACAAGGGATAAATTTAGAGTTACAGCGTAGTATATAGGGAGCGGTGATCATGTAGTTGGCATTTTAGCTATGTTCTTTGAGGAAAACGGATGAAGGGGATTAATAGAGAATGAGGCAGTTTCCCGCTGTCTCCGGGAGTATATTATCCAACAATAAAAGCATCATCAGAAAAATCTGTAAATAAACATTTATAGAAGATAAAATTAGCAATAGCATTGACAATATTATTTTACCCTACTAACTCCTCCTACTTAAATTCCAGACATTGAGGAACATTATTCAAAAGAATTTTAATTATCAATTTATATAACAATCAACGGAAAATTACCTTTTCACCGTAATAGTGGTTGATGGTAACGCACATTCGACGCGATTTTCGAAAGTTTCTTAAAATCTCTTTTGACCCAACGTAGAATATGACAAAAAACAAAACAAAAAAAAAACAGTATGCTTCATTCCAGATTTACTCATTATTCAAATCTGCTCAAAAAAGCAAAAAGCAAAAAAAAAAAGAAACGGAAAAAGAGTGAACTATAGTATACGGTGGTTTTTGAATCGGTTTATTGGCATATCGGTCTTATATGAAGCAAATTATATTGTATATGGAAACATCAGGTTCGTGAAAATAATATAAATGATAAGTATATAAGGCAAAAAAAGAAAGAAAGAAAAAATAAAAAAATAAGGGTGTATTCACCCTGCTAATGTAGGAAATAAGTAAAGAGTAGTGTGTAGATTATAGTGTGTTGTATATATTAATGTCTTTTAGATGTTTAATGACTTAGTCAAAGTAATTAATGTTATCTCCTTAAAATCGGTTATTGAGTTATTTTGTACTAGTGAAGCAATTTACAAATTCGTTCTTCAACTTCAAAGTGATCTTACCTAGTAGATGTTCAAAATGATGCCATTCAAGTACCTATATATTATATATATTTGTCAGTTACCACTCTAAGGATCGAGGTTTTTTTTTTCCAAATTCGATATTCAAGCCGTTGTATGAAAGTATTTCCTTGTGTATCCGACATTTTGTCAGATAGTCGCTTAAAAAAATTGTTCGAGAATCGAGTCCTGAGTCCAACCTTAAAAGTTTTGACGTCTTCAGGGAAATCAGTTAAAATCACATGCTGAATTTTGCATGAACAAGCCACCATACACAATGAAGTTTCACATTTGAAAAGAAGGGAGTTTAGAAAGACATATCCTTATTAGCAGATATCCCTTAAGGGAAATCAGCTTTTGAGGTCGTACTCATGACGCGATTTTCTAAATTTTGCTTCAAATGTCCATCGATCCTACCTAGGAGATAACGAAAATGAGGTCACTTCATTACAACATTAAATACCAAATATTATTTTCATTGAACTTTTATTTTGTGAGATATATGCAGATACGTTCTGTTGACCCCCCCCCCCCCCTTTGGTTCTTAGATTACTTAGATTTAAACGATTGAGATAAAACTGATTCTGATTCATTACAAATTACAGCACTAGCTTTGGAAAATTCTTTTCAATAAAATTAATATGTTAAATTTAGATATATGTCGTTAATTTGTATTTCCTGTCTATCTATCTATTCAGCGCTACGAGGTTCGCTGGCCTGTTTGTTTACAATTCAGCCGCATTCCGTTGTAGGGGTTATTAACTTGTATTCTAAATTGACTGAAAGATTTATCATTACCATTTGTATTTATTCACCTAACATTCAAGGTAGTGATATCTGTATGTATATTTATCTATTGTAAACCTTCGCGTGGGAAATCTGCTTATTTTTCGCAGCCCCTGCGTGACGGACTCTTTGTTGGTATACACTATGCCTGATAGATCATATAGTTTCTGCATTCATATTAGAATTCATAAGTTGACTGACCATATCATTTTAATTTCATACTTTTGCGATATGGCAGAGAACACTGAATATAAAATGTAAGCATAAGGACTTAATTACACTGAATTTATTCAACGACGATCCCATTGTTGTTGGTTTAAAACAAACGCATGTATATCGTGCCAGAGAACGTTAACCAGCTTGCCCAAGCCGTATACAACACTGTCTTTGTTAACCTGCGCCCAAACACTCCATTGTTTACATAATTAAATTCCTAAAGAATGGGAATGAGGGATACTTGAACAGAAGCCATTTAAAACAGGTTGCATTGTTAAAACGCAGGTGATTTTAATTTAAGGCAGATCAAAAAGCAGGACCGCTCCAAAACTGGTTTTCTTTACTAAAACTGTTGTGCAATCGAGTGTTATACTTTATTATGGTCTTCCAAGCTACTGTGGTTAACCCTTGTACATTAAATAAATCTTATTTTCTGTAATCGTTGAATAATGGTAACATTACTAAACTGAAATGAGTGAAGAAAGTGAAACATTTTGCAATAGAGTGAAGAAAGTGAATTGCCTTCTTAATTAGTAATAAGTATAAATTAAAAAATAATTTGAAGTTGGAAATTAAATGCTTTTAAATGTTTCTTAACATTGTAAGAATTTATTTTAACAAAATAAATTGAGATGTGAATGAATTATTGGTGGAAATAATCAATATATTTTAAAATTTAAATATAATAATAATTACCTTCCTTGTTTATAACCTGCACTTGTTTATAACTGCACTACTTCACAATCATCACTAGTTGTTTTATAACTATGCTTATAACCTTTCACAACCATGCTTATAACCTACCAACAACATACCATAATCTTCACAACATCCTAATTTTGTTCATATTCTGGTTAGATCTGATCATGTATTACACGATTACAGAAAAAATTTATTATTACACTCGTGGCAAAAGTAGAATTTACAACTCTCGTGAAATTACCACACTCGCTTCGCTCGTGTGGGTAAACGTTTCACTCGAGTTGTAAAATGATCTACTTTCGTCACTTGTATAATAAATAACTATTATTAGTCTGAGTGTATGTATGAAACTCCTATATTTTTTTACTGGCAGGATTTGAAGTGAGGAAAAATTATTTTAGTGTAACAGGAGAAATTATACACCTAGACGTATTATGGCGGGAATGCACATGTTATAACCACTTCTGCCCCACCCCTCCCGACCTCACATTGGCTTATTTTTACATGGGATTTGATACTTATATTTTTATTAATGAAGAGTTTTTCTCAAAAATGTGAATTTTTTTGTTGCATAAATATATTTTTATAGAATTTGTTATTTTTGGAATTTATTAACTCTCCACCGATAATATACTATGTTATATTTTACTGAACATGCTATGTACCATTAAGAATATAACAGTACACTTTCCAATCGTACAAAAGAGTATTTTTAATAGTGGTTAATACGTATATAAAACAGCGTACGTACACAACAGTGTTTATAACGTATAAACCACTGTCATCCTAGTGGTGCTTTGGACCACTTTTGAGAAAATGTACGTTTATTTATCGATGGTTCGGAATGCAGAATTCTTTCTATGATTACATATAATATGGTTATTACGATAATCTATGATTAGGTTATATTTAAAAAAATCCAGCACTGGAAACGGGTAATACAAAAATATTGTGTATTTTGTAGAATTAAGTACTTAACAAATATTTTTATTATTAGCATATCCCTAGCACGCCAGATTCAGGTATAAATCCTAAACATTGAGAGGGCCTCAAATGATTTCCCAAGTGAAGCCAGGTACCTTAGCTAGTGTTTCATGTTTCTTTTGATGTTTTGTGTTCTGTTTTCTTAGTTTTGTCCTTTCATTATTCTTCTGTGGATTCCATTTTATGTAATTTTGTTTACTTTCTTCTCCCCCTCACCATATTAAAGATAGCCAAGTAGCCGGAGTTGTGGATATCCATATAATAATAAATAAATATTATGAGTCGTTAAATGGTAATGTAGTTATTTTATTTGAGCTGGCTGGTTGTGTATGAATTCTCATAGTTTTATTTCAAGACCATTTATAAACTCTTGGGGCTCAGGTTAGCCATGCGAGTAAAAGCGTTGACCTTTATCTCACATGGTAAACCTAGAGTGGCGAGTTCGATTCTTGCCTGGGCAAAGGAAATTATTTAGTGACGAAATTCATTAAATAACGCCCTAAAATCCCACCCTGGCTAGAAAAGGGTGGTAACCTGTAGATAACCCGTCCCAATTAGCCAGAGTAACAAAAAGTGGACGTTAATAAATAATAATAATAATGAACTCTTATGTTGTTCCGAGCATAGCTATTAAATGCAAGTCAGTATTGGCAAAGCTCTGAAAAGAGATAAAAGTTGAATAAAGCGATACAGAGGGGAATGGGCCAAAGAGGTAGTAGTAGGTGCTAAAATATCACCTCCAAGAGGAAGTGGATTTGGGGGGTGGGATCAGAGGGTGAAATATGAACCTAAGGCATAGGGCGGGGAGGGAGAGGAAGAGGGAGAGGAGAGAGAGAGAGAGAGAGAGAGAGAGAGAGAGAGAGAGAGAGAGAGAGAGAGAGAGAGAGAGAGAGAGAGAGAGAGAGAGAGAGAGAGAGAGAGGAGAGAGAGAGAGAGAGAGCAGTTATTAAGGACTTTAATATGAGGGGTAGATATAGGGGCTTGTTCCCATGCAGGCTGCCAGGGGGTGCTAGTGGCCACTTACTCAACGCCCTCCCCTTTATGCCCCACCCCCACTCTCCCTACATCCACTAGACTCCTTTATGACGCTGAGGGGATTCACCTCTAATCTCTGTCAGTGGATCCGCCGATAAGCGGTCTCGTAAATTAAGTTTACGGCCCCTACGCGACCCATTGCTCCCCGCGAGACATGCAGTGGATTTAAGGAGCATTAAGGAATATAATTACACTGCCAGAGTATTACCTCATGAAATCAAACTAGGTCTAAGGAGTCTATTTCGAAGTTACTGATAGGTCAAAAAGTCCGTCACGCAGGGGCTGCGTCAACTAAACAGATTTACCACGTGAATTTCAATAATAGATAAACCTACATAGGGCTAACACAACACCACTGCGAATATTAAGTGAATAAATACAAACGATAAGAAGGAATCTCTCCACTGCCGGCAGAAAGCGTCTCAAATGTAAACAAACAGGTCCGCCAACGGCTTTCAGTTATTGTTTTCCTTTCCGACACCGGAAAGAAAAACAATAACTGAAGCATATCAGAATATAACATATTAATTTTATTGAAAACTATGTACTATATGTAGTACTGTAATTTATAATGAATCAGATTAAATTTTATCTCAATCAATCAAATTTTAATAATCCAAGAATTTAAGGCGGGAGGATCACAAAAACATATTTGCATGTATCTCGTATAATAAAGGTCTCTGGAAAACAATATTTAGTATTTAAGCTTCCAATAATGTGGTTTATTATATAAAAGTGTATTATTTATGTAAAACGTGTAGAAGTAGGGGTTTGCTGAGGGCTAAAAACTGGAGAATGCAAATATCTTGGTTAATATTCAAGATAGGGAATAAATGTATAGAATAATATTTATAGTACATTTAATTTGAAATAAGATATATTCTATACACTTTTTCGATCCGACTTATAGGAACGGAGATATTTCCAATCTTCGAAATTCTCCCCCTCTAAACCCCCCCCCCCTGGTCAGATTTCAGCCATTAACGAACTTGATCTTTCTTTTTATATTAAACGGCTTAACCCTAGAACTACCAAGGGGGGGGGGGCTCCTCGAGCCCACAACTTTTTGTTTTTGTTCCCTATCACCCAATTTTAATGGGATATTTTTGATATTTTATGTATTCCTCAGAAAAACATCCTAGAGTGAGGGCATAACAATAAAATTAAATAAAAAAATTTCTGTGTTGAGAAAAAAAAATTTTTTTGACGTGTGGGCTCGAGGAGCCCCCCCCCCCTTGGTAATGCAAGGGGTAGTTATACACTTAAGTACCAAGGGGGGGGGGCTCCTCGAGCCCACTGATATTTAATACTACTTTTAACTAGTAATTCAAGTGTTATTAATTATATTGCTCAAATAATAATTACTTTGATGTAATTTTAACATACACAAACCTTCTCAAGTTTTTTTTTTTCTCAAATAGAAATATATATATTCTCCCCAAATAATTTTTTTTCATATAAAAATATATTACTGAGATGGTTATAATTATTGCTCCTGATAGGTACTTTTTTAGAAAAGAGAAGATTTTCTAGGTTGTTCCCAACTAGGGGAACAGTTAGTCCATGCTGCATCCTGGATAAACACTCGGAAAAAAAATTATTGTGCAAAAGCACCGATAATTGCATTACGAATCTGATAATTATATTTTCTTAAATTATTATTCTATTATAATGTTATAATAACTTAGATATAGATAACTTTTTATTCTAACAAGGTTTAGATATGTTCCTCCAGTAGAATAAAATTACATTTAATTTAAAGTCATCCTTTTTTCCCCATCCGAACTTTTTTTTTTAATTTATTTTTATTTTTGTATTTAATTTTTTTTTAATTTTTTTTTTCACAGGTGTCATAAGAAACGTTCATTAAACATAATCCAATAGAAATAAAATTTTTAAAAAAATTATAGAACCAAAATAAAAGGTTTTTAAGGTTGTGGGCTCGAGGAGCCCCCCCCCCTTGGTAATCCATGCGACCTGGGAGAGGTCGGTAATACTAGGGTTAAAATCGAGTTTGGTAAAAAATTTCGAAAATTGCGTCATGAGTTCGACCTCAATATCTTATTTCCCTTAAGGGAAATCTTCTAAAAGATGACTTCAGGACATTCCACATGGAGTATAAAGGTCCGTCGTGCTGCGCTAACTAAGAGTCTCCACATGTCGTAATGCCACACTTCTCATCAGATGTCACCATGCATTCTTTATTTCCAAATAAAAATCCGACGAGTGGAGGTGGGAGGCAAAATAAATCTTAATCTGCGCGAATCTCATGTAATAAAAACAATTTTTGGTACTTTACCTCGAAATAATATGTTTCATGAAATATTGGCTTATTGCTGCCGTGCGATGACTAAATCTGGGGGTGTTATAATTGCATAAAATTAAAAATAAAATGCAAAAGTCGTGGTTAACATATTCAAAATAGAGAAGACGTTTTATGAACATTTGCAGAAACTTAACGTGTCGAAAGGATTTGTTATATATGATTCTTCGATTGAAGTCATAGTAACGGAGGTATAGTCAATCTTCAATTTCGTCAGGGTAAAGGGGAGCAATTTGCGATTTAGAAAAAAAAAATCAAACCGTTTGACTGGATAACCGATCTCTTCACAATAATAACCCTGACCAACAAAATGTTTCGGGCACGAAATTAGCTGATATCAATGTACTTTTATCTGCTGAACAAGAATATGACAATAAAAAATATTGCTTAGTTTATGAGATAGTCATATCATATGCAATGCAGTGAATAATATCATCAGTTACGATTCGTATATTCCTGCAGTTACTATTAGCTTGCAGTCCCGGCGTGTACCTACATTTTAGTATTTTTTTTTAAGTCTTGTTTTTGTGAAAACAGAATGACGCGTAAATGCATCGATGCAGAAGAAAATGTTTGTTACATAAATGGTGAAATGACATTTAGTGCCCAGAAACGGTGTTATCTGTCTACTTCTGGAAACTGCATTTCGCAATCATTTTGATGTAAAGGTGCATGATCAGGATAAGCCTCTGGCAGCTCATGCCAGTAGCAATTCCTCTTCAGTGGTTCTGTGAGAGTGGTTGAAACGAAGAAACTAGATATGCCCTTTGCAGTGTCTGCGGTTTGGCGAGATCAAAGTGACCATTCAAGATACTGGCTATTGCAGCATGACTTCCCCCGCCACTAGTAGCTGATCAATGAAAAACTGAAAAAAAGTCCGTCACGCAGGGGCTGCGTAAACTAAGCAGATTTTCCACTTAAAGCTTTTCAATAGAGAAATTTCTCAAGAGCCAAACAGTTACGGAAACGGCCGAACTAGGTTTTGACGGAAGCTCACGACTAGACCCGAAGTTAGCCGATCTCATTTCGTCCGTTACAATTAATAAATATGCAAATATCTCGGTTAATATTTAAGATAAAGAATAAATGTATAGAACAATATTTGTAGTAAATTTAATTTTCAATAAGATTGGTTTTATACAATTTTTTGATCCGAACGTATGGTAACGGAGATATTTCGAATTTTCAAAAAACTCCCCCCTCTAACCCCCCCCCTCCCACTGGTTCCCCTAAGGGAAATCTGCTAAGAAGAGAGTATCCTAATCTTCTGTCAGGAAAGTGGTGTTGACAGTGAACATGAAAGCACTGAAGAAGAAAAAAGTCCGTCACGCAGGGGCTGCGTAAACTAAGCAGATTTCCCACGTGATGTTTAGTAATAGATATTATACATACTGCTAACACAACAACATCGTGAATAAATACAAACGGAAATAAGAAATGTTTCATCCAATTTCAATAACCTGCCGACAGGAAGCGTTAGGTTAGAAATGTAAACAAACGGGGGCCGACCCGTTAGTTTACATTTCTAACCTAACCTCTGCCTCACACCGGAAAGAAAAACAATTACTGAAATATATCAAAATATAACACATTATTTTATTGAGAAATATTTACTATATCTAGTACTGTAATTAATAATGAGTCTGAATAATTGTTATCTCAATCAATAAAATTTTAGTAGTCCAAAACTTTAAGATGGGGGGGGGGAGTCAGCAGGGCATATTTGCATGTATCTCGTATAATAAAGGTCTCTTGAATTTTTGGTTTTTAAACTTCCAATAATGTGATTTATTATGTAGCAGAGTATTGTTTACGTAACATGAGTAGAAGTGGCGGTTTGCTGAAAACTGAAAAATGCAAATATCTCGGTTAATATTCAAAATAGAGAATAAACGTTTATAACAATATTTATAGTAAATTTGATTTTCAATAAGATTGGTTATATACAATTTTTCGATCCGACCTATGGTAACGGAGATATTTTGAAATTTCAAAAATCCTCCCCTCTAAACCCCCCCTCCCCCTGGCCCGATTTCAGCGGTTAACGAACTTGATCTTTCTTTTTACATAAAACGACTAAATATCGAGTTTGGTAACGATTAAACAATAATTGCGACCGCTAGAGCGGTAACAGACAAATATATATATATCTATATATATATATATATATATATATATATATATATATATATATACATATATATAAATACAGTTTTGAACGGACCTCATTTTCGTCATCTCCTGGGTAGGATCGATGGACATTTGAAGAAAAATTTCAAAAATCGCGTCATGAGTACAACCTCAATAGCTGATTTCCCTTAAGGGAAATCTGCTAAAACCTATCAAAGCTGGCTCTTTCCAGGACCCAAATTTTGTTGTAAATGACTTTGGAGAGCCTCACAGACTAAATCTGGGCGAATCGAGATATTCTTGTTCAAGATCAGAACTTGCCAAAATAAAAGGCCGAACTTTCGGTATCCAGGCTTCAGCAATGGCATCTCCTTCAACCAGGAGCCAAGGTCAATGTGTGGTTGTAGCGAATTTAAAACCTTCCCACCTACCTCCTTCCTTTTTTTTTTTTTTTTTTTTTTTTTTTTTTGGAAACAGGAAACAGCCAAGTTGCTTACACTAATATTAAGGGTCTGATGGTATATATGAGTTTGCCTAATGACACAGCTGATTGGAGATAATTTATAGACTCTTTGAAACTGAATTTAAAAACCGTGCTGCTGCATAATTCTAACATTTACCCTTATGTTGGTCATGTGGTTCACATGAGGTAGACCTATGAAAATACAAACAACATTTATGGAAAATTAAGTTCGTCACAACAATGGTTGTATACAAAGTTTATATCTGACTCATAATAACGAAAATATTTTCTACCCACTAGCTTTTTACTTAAGAAAAATCAGCTAAAACCATGATCCGAACGGGAAAGTCATAGTTGGCTATAGTAAAAGTCATATCGTGAAGATCTGATGATGAAATCCTCTTCATTCAGCCTCTGTGTTCTGTCAGAAGCTTCCCTTGTCATATGACTACACCCTCCCAAGTGATGTTTGCCGACATCGTAAATGACTTCCTCGTCCTCATATTGTCCCGTCCCACATATACTTGCGATGTTAACATTTTATTTTAAGACGTGCTCAGCATGTTTAAGCTTTTTAAACCTACTCACCTACTCCTTAACAACAATCTATAAAAAGCCGTCACGTAGGTGCTACGTCAACTAAGCACACTTTCCAGGTGAGTTTTAATAATAGATAAACCTACATACCACAACACCACCGTGAATATCAATTCTATAAATACAAACGTTAATAAGAAATCTTTCCCCTCCAGGCGGGAAGCGTCTCAAATGTAAACAAACAGGTCTGCCAACGGCTCACCGGTCAGAACAACAATAACGGATACATATCAGAATATAACATATTAATATTATTGAAAACAATGTACTGTTATTTATAATGAATCAGAATACATTTTATCTCAATCAATCAAATTGTAGTAGTCCAAAAATTTAAGTCGGAGAGGTCACAAAACATATTTGCATGTACCTCGTATAATATAGGTCTCTGGAAAACTATATTCAGTATTTAAGCTTCCAATAATGTAGTGTATTATACAACAGAGTATTGTTTACGTAACATTAGTAGAAGTGGGGGTTTACTAAAGGCTGAAACTGAAAAATGAAAATATCTCGGTTAATATTAAACATAAAGAATAAATGTTCATAACAATATTTACAGAACATTAAGTTTGCAATAAGATTCATTTTATACAGTTTTTCAATCCGACTTATAGTAACGGAGATATTTCGAATTTTCAAAATTTTAAACCCCCTCTCCTCCTGGTCCGATTTCAGCCGTTAACGACTTGATCTTTCTTTTTACATAAAACGACTAAATATCGAGTTGGGTAACGATCAAACAAAAATTGCTTTGCGGTGACATATATATATATATATATATATATATATATATATATATATATATATATATATATATATATATATACTCTCAACCGCAAAAAAAGCGGATACTTCAATTTTGTCGTATTAAAAGCTAATTTTCAGCAATTTTCTTTATGTGGGTGTTCTAGTTATTATAGAGAATTTAGAGTCTAAGTCCATTGAAACTAATCCCTTTAGGATTAGTATACAATTAAATAAAACTCAGATTAGATTTATTTGTTAATTAAAAAAGATTAATATACATATATATTAACTATTTAACAAAATAATAAGACTAAAACTAAGTGTCCGTTTTTTTTTGCGGTTGAGTTTATATATATATATATATATATATATATATATATATATATATATATATATATATATCCATTTTGATCGGACCTCATTTTCGACTTCTACTGGGTAGGCTCCATGGACATTTGGATAAAAAACTTGAAACCTCAATACCTGATTTCTCTTAAGGAAAATCTTCTAAAACGTCCATCACGCAGGGGCTGCGGAAACTAAGCAGATTTCACAAGTGCTGGGACAGCACGCTCTTGATCTCATCTCACCACATACTATTTATTTCTATGCGAAAACATTTTACGATCAGACTCATTGTTACACTAAAGATCATATTTGAATTTTGCTTAAATTGGAGTGGGCATATGGAGGGGGAGGATTCCAAAACTCAAAATATTTCCGTTATTATGAATAGGGTGGTAAAATGAGAATCAATTTTATTAAAGTATTGATGCCCTACAATTGTTGTTCTATGCATTTTTTTCGTAACTCAAATATTATGCGAGTTATTCGTAATTTACCGGGTAAAGCATGCAATCATGGAGCTGCTGGAAGGAAAAAATTCTACATGCTTTGAAGAGGAGTACGCTGTCGATTGCGCAGGGTCAACGAGGTACGCGGACATCATTGCCTTCAAGGAGAATTGTAAATTTGCCTACATCCTGGACCCAACGATAAGGTCCGAGAGCAAAGACCCTGATCAAGCGGAGAAGATCCACGGGGAAAAGAAAAATATTTACGAGAAATTTACTAATTTTTACTCGGAAAAATTCAGGGAATCATTTGGGGAGCGGGAATTTCTGGTGATAGGCTTGTGGTTCGGTTCCCGAGGAAGGGTCCCTAACCGTACCCAGACATTTTTTGACGAGGTGGGAATAGACAAGAAGGTTCTGAAAAACTTGGTCGAGGGTATAATTATTGATACTTTAGAGATTCTTTCCCACCATATATTTTAATTTTAGCTTTGACCAGTGATCTTATTATAGGTCGACGGATCATGTTAGTGCAATAATGATGTTTCTAATTTATATCTAGTGACATTCACCTTTTAGGTTGCTGACTGTGTTTATTTTAGTTATTGAGCTGACTAAATACAATATGTATTGTTTTACTGTTGTCCTAGGGATTGACTTAAATTGCTGTGTGCTTCAGCATCTCAATGTAATTGAGCAGCCCCACAAACTGTATATAAATTTGTACAATAAATTGATTCTCTCTTTCAGCCTTCAGTAACTCTCCCCCCCCCTCTCCGTCCCTTGTCATCAGGTTATTACAAAAATAGAGAATTTGTGGTAAAGCATGACAATGTTTTTATTTGGGTTGAATTAGTGTTAGAAATTATTGATGGGATTATGAATGCTGAGAAGTATGTGCACGTGTTGCGAAGTAATTTAAAAAAAAAGTGTGCCACATCTAGGAATTATTTGTTCCAACACGTTAATGACCCCAAACGTCAAGGAAATCAAAGAATAGTTGTTTTCATTATAGTTTCGTTATTCGATTATATTTTATAATAGTTGACTTTTTGGGTGGATCAAATAACTTTCAATTTCATGCCTAAAGGATGTTTTAATACGAAAGATGAATTCTATGTTCAATTACTAAATACAATTACAAAATATTTGTTATGAAAATCAGTAAAACATAATTTATAATCAGGTACATGGTCTATTTAGGTTGGAAACAGGTTCCTCTTAATTTGTAATGTATGTAACCTTATGCCTACAAATCATAGTATTTCTAATAAATTAAAAAAGTATGTTATACCATTATAGTGGTAATAATATTGTTGCGAGAATCGGATGAGTGAGCAAATAGACAAAGAGAGAGTGCAGCGTGAAAGGAGGAACAAAGACTAGTGGAACGGGCGAAGCTAATTAGGGCCATTCTAAGTAGGGCCCCCGGCAGAATCTAATTAAGGCCTTCCAGGAAGTTCTGGATCTTTCCATGCCTAGACACTTCTACAAGGATTTATAAGAAATCTCACAGCACCCCACAGTTTAGTTTACGGTCAGACGTCTTGATGGTCACATCAGTGCTACAGTGCGACTTAGTGCAGTGCGGTAAAGTGTTGTGTCGTGAAGAACAGTGTTGTGCCGTGACTGTAAGACAGTGCGGTACTTGTGTATTATATCCACCACATTTTAGTTCCACTAGTTCCACGCTAGAATGCGCTACTGAAGTGCGACGCTAGCTCTCCCAGGCTAATGAGGTTACCTTTTGTCATAGTTGCGTTTGCTGTTTATTTGCGTTTGTTGCTTATTGTGCTGTTTAGTGTTTCTTAGTCCTTTAAAAATGCCTCTTTGGGATTTGCCAACGACTGAAGAAGTCGCTGTTAATTATTTACAGGAGAGGAATATTTTGGCTATCAGAAGAAAGTGTTTGTATGAAACTTTATAGTGGAAAAAAAAATTGTTTTTTGGAAGTGTAATATAAGAAAGTGTGGTGAGCAAGTCGGCGTTCGGATTAGCACTTCTTTCGAAGGAAGTAAAATTCCATTTTGTAATGCATTGAAGTTCATTTACTGTAGGGGCGAAGAATTAACATCTGTCAAAAAAACAACTCAAAATTTCCAATAAGTGCATTTTAAGTTGTATTTCCACACATTTCCCGCCTAAATGTGAATAAAATGTTTTATTTTTAAAAATTGTGTTTTCTTTTATCATTATAATTCCGTAGAAGGTTATAAGGTAAGTATAACCTCCCTTGCGGGCGATGAATCGTACTACTTAAAACAGTAGCGCATTCTAGCGTGGAACTAGTGGTACTAAAATGTGGTGGATATAATACACAAGTACCGACAGTGCAGTGCCTTGAAGTAAAGGACAGTGCAGTGCCGTCGTTTCATGCGAATTTCAGTGACCGTGAGTGAATTATTGGACTGTGAAATCTGAAGAACAGTGACACTATCAGTGTAATACTGTGGGTAGTAATAATCAAGAGTATTGTGTAGTAGAAATAAATTGTGCAGTGATAAACTGTGAAACTTGTATGTGTTTAATTATGCAATCCAAAAGAACTCTCATTATCAACGTTTATTACTAGTTTTGTGATAAAAACGTAACAATATTGATTGTGACATGAATTTATTATATATAATTATTAAATTGATAGATTTTATAAAATTTATTCATATAATTTGAGCTCATTTTTTCAAGAATCTATTATTTAAGTATAATGCTATTTAATATCACGTAAAGAAATTAATTGGGATTGCATTAGCAAACGTTTTATAGAAAACGCATCCTAAATGTTCTCTAAACTTTCAACGGAAATAAATACATTTTGTTTCATGTTATTCTATTGTGCTTATTTACATACGGGGGTTAGCTACCTAATTACCCGCTCTCTAGCAATATTCTTGAAGTTTTTTTTTTTTTTATTATTGTTATTATTAAAGAGCTGAAGATGCAACTGATGTGAAGAAACCGGTTGTTAAAAATAAAGATTTAATACAGGACAACTATATCGTTCTTATCTTGAAATGCTGCATTATACTGTAAAATAGCCTTACTTAAAATACCTTCTTTTAGTACTGAACTTTCAATAACTCTTGAAGTTAAAATACAAAAAAAGAAAAAGTTTGTTTAGAACGTCTTTGTTTGGAAAGACAGGAAGTAAAACGAACATTCAAAAATTAAAATGGAACTAATAACAAAAAAGAAAACAATCTTAGAAAGAGATGGATAGTACATAGTTCCCCAAACTTATTTGAATTGCAAGGTTGATATTTCCTTAGGTATCTTTCTAAACTTCATAACCAAAGAAAAACAGACAAACTTTCTTTTTTTTTCGGTAGTAAGCTGAGAGAGTTTAGTTATAAGAATCTGGCTGAGGGGGGAGGGGAAGGAAAAACTTCCGTCTTGAGCGTGGTAGAATTAAATTTAATTACAGGAATAAAGAAATGATGAAAGTTTGTGTGGGGTGGAGTGAGTATCTGTGTGCCGTTGAAGGAGGGCATTCAAAGTTAGTGCGGTCCTTGCCCAAGTTGGACCCTCAGCTTCTAAGCGGTCCCTCGTGCGAGAGGCTGGCTGGTTTTATTATTCACTCGTGTCGAAGTATTCACGCGGCCCGGTTCGTACGTGCCAAAGACATTACCATATGCCATTGGGCTTAATGAGAAAACGCCTACAACTCCGTCTTTATGCCTACAGCAACGGCAGCTAACCATTCTCGTCTAACTTTCTGAAATGTAGTAATGTTAACAAATATACAGATTAACTCATATCATACTCTATTGTCATTTAGGATCCTATGTAAAGAAGTCATAACAACACTCAATATCAAACACTACAACGCTAAAAACATTATTGATTAATATCGAACACTCTAAGTTTTAAAGATGGGAGGGGGTCATCGGAACTTGTTTTCATGCATCTAATCAAGAAAAGATTCGTTGAACAGAATATTTAGAATTTCAGCTTGAAATTAGACGGTTCATGGTACATTGGCTCTTTCTTAAATAACGATGACTGAAAGTGGGGGTTTGTTTACTGAATTCTGAAATCTACGAAATGCCAATATCTCGTTTAATATTGAAGTTAGAGAAAACATGTACAAGACAGAGGTTGGTTACGAATCCGCTATAATTATACCCAGGTAATGGTGAGTATATAGATGAATTACCTTTCTGTCATGAGCAATCGTTTTGTAAAATAATATACTTAATACATATCCGAGCGAGGTTTGAGTTCATTTCCATTAAGTGAAATCAACTATTGAGATTGTACCCAAGACACAAATTTCAAAACATTTCTAAAAAGTCTATCTAACCTACTCAAGAGTTTAAAATTTTACGTCCTAGGCTACATCATTTTTTTATTTGATCAATACCAAAACCATGTTTGGTGATAACTGAAAATCGATCAGGATGGGAAGGGGGACATTTAGTGGGAGTGGAAATAGAAAATCCTAAATACCTAGGATATTTAGTTAGATTGAAAAATACTATATAGCTTATGTTGTTGCAAATATAATTTTCTACTTCTTCTATTCTGTACATGTTTTTGCAAGGTCGTATAATAATCGAGTTACTCATTTGGTTTTCAGTTTGAATAGCTGAATCACAAACATCTCATGTCCAGGTTTAATTTCAATTCCTGTTTACATAGTCTTCTTACTTTATGAATAGAATAGATAGATTCTATTGCTATTACAGAAATGATAGGTGAGTTCAACAGCGTATCATTCTACCTCGTGCGGTGTTTATTATTACTGTTATTAGTTTAAGTAAGCAATACAGTGAGAATATCAGTGGTGTTGATGAATGGCTAATCTGAGACGAACCACGTTCAATTGGTGCACAGAATATGGTCAGACTGAACACGTTAGAAAAATTCAAGGTGGACATTCTCTTGTTCGTCCAGTCTACCTTCTGTATCCGTCACCAGTATTCGGTGACAAAAAGATCTTTGAAACAAATTGCAATGAGTGGCAGTGAAAGTTATAGTAAGGACGAGAACTCCCTGTTTTTGTAGCAGAGCAGTAGAGAGATTATTTTATTTTACCGTGATGGCAAACGCCCCAAAATCAATTAGCCTGTCTGACAAATATTCTGAGTTTAGAGTAATTTTAATGGATAATTTGTTTAAATTTTAAAGTATTATTTTTTTAATACAATATATCGAATCTACTATTGTCACTAGCAGTAGATGGGTCAATTATTTGCATTAAAATTATTTTCAGTTACTATAATAATGTAGTATACGTTATATAATTAAATTTTGAATATAAAGACATTGGATGTAGTTATTTCTTAGCAGCCTCAACTACTTTGGTCAGTGTTTCACACAGTTTTTTCAAGTAACTACCCAAGTAATTGTAGTTACAACTACAACTACAGTTCCAATTACTAACTGCAGTTGTTTTTGGAACTACTGATTTTCTCAACTACTAACTGTAATTGTGAAATTGCAATTACAGTGACTTTAATTGAAAAATGTAGTTGCCCATGATCAATAACTAATTACATTAGTAATTGTAGTTGTAAATACATATGAACTAAAATAGTTGTTACATATGATTATTGTTTTATAATTCGTATTTTTACTATTGTCTTTTTTTAATTATTCTTTTACACTTGTTAACATATGATTATTGTGTTTGTTTTGTGGTTATATTATTATTAAGTTACACTACAATAGTATATTTCGTACCAAGGGCCGAAAGTAGGCGTTTGCCGGCCCGAGATATTTTTTGACCGAGACGTAGTCGAGGTCATGAAAAGTTCGAGGGCCGGCAAAAGCACTTTGGCCCGAGGCACGAACGCTATTATTCACCATACTACAATAAATATTAATACGATATAACATTAATCAAAAACAAGATTTTCTTTTGGTTAAGTGTACCTTTTTGTTAGAATGTTATCTTGTGGTTATGGGGACGTGATGAATGTTTAATGTATGGATTGTTTTACGTTATGTTATTATGTAAGTTAATAAAGAGAGATGAACATATGTGTGTTTCATTTAATACAACTGATATATTTCAAAATGCTAAAAAAAGTTAGTTCGTTTATTTTTTGATTTATAGAAATGTTAAAAGTACAATTTTGGTTGTTTGAAAACATAATACCCTTTGAAGATTCTATTACTTGTTTTTGTTTGACACATTCACACTTTTACTCGTACTTGGATTGTTTCTGATTAAAATATCCTCTTGACAATCGTAATTCTGATATATAATTGGCCATAATTACTAAGTAACTAAACAATAATACGAGCAAAACAAACTAATATAATGTATATAATGAAATGAAGGAATTAAAATAATAAACAGCTGATTTTGCGGCCCTAGGGCGAAATATTCTTTCTTTCTATTCTCTAGGGCGGCGAAGTGTAGCTTAATTTCATTCATTAACAAAACTAATAGTTTATTAGCTATGAACTTACCATCACATAATCCTATTACAAAACATAAAAGGGTTTAAAAATGTTAATTAATATCACCAAATTCCAACAGGAAAATAACTGGGCGTCTCATGTCACAGTTATAATGAGACTGAACATTGCAGACAAAAAGGCCGTCACGCAGGGGCTGCGTAAACTAAACAGATTTCCCACGTGAAGTTTTACAATAGAGAAATCTTCCTACTGCTAATACTTAACCCCAAAGTGAGTAAATACAAACGGTAATGAGAAATCTTTCAGTTAATTTTAATAAGCTCTCAAAGGAAACGGCTTCTGAAATCTCAACGTATTTGTATATATCTCACTAAGCAAAACCTTACAAGAACGGTTAGAAAAGAGAGCCGAACAGTTACGGAAACGGCCGAGCTAATCCGGAACCTCACGACCCGAACCGACGATAGCCGATCACATCTCGTAGCCGTTACCCACACACACTTAATCAAAATGCAAATATCTCAGTTAATATTTCAGATAGAGAATAAATGTATATAACAATATTTATAGCACGTTCAATTTGCAATAAGATTGGTTTTATATACTTTTTCGATCCCACGTATAGTAACGGAGATATGTCGAATTTTCGAAAATCCCCCCCCCCCCTAGTAGTTGTAGCAAATTAGGTGTGTAAAACAGGTGATTACATCGTAGTATGGTGAAAATAGTTTATATGTTGTTTACAGTTTGAATTAAAAGAAATATTCATCTGTTATTAATATGTGCACTTATTTATGAAATTAATAATAGCGACGAGGATGGTACCTCTAAATGCCAGATAAACCAACTGGAGACACTCAATGTTAACAGTACCGTAGTGGCTAGGGAAACCCGTAAAGATTCAGTTTTGGTGCCAATCTCACTAGCTTTAAAATCGGGACAAAGTGTAGAACAATATATTTTGAAGAAGTTGAAGACGTATATCAGGGTCTTTTAGTCCCTTGATAGTAGTTATAACCTGTAACTTTTATTACAATTTTTCCCAACTCTGGCCTGCACAGTTCAAGCTGACTACGAAAACTTCATCTTCGCCTGAAAATTTCTAATATGCCTTCATTGTAACTCTACTGGATAGAGACAGAGCAAAAACTCCAGGAAAAACTCGTTCAGTAAAAGATTTTCCTTCCGGAAAAAGCTGACAAAAATATTTTTAAACATCGCGATGCACTTACATTTTTTTTACTTGAACGAAGTAGGGGGGGGGGGATAATAAAACCTGTTAGAGCTAAGCCCTATTTTGTGAGGTTGATGAGACAGCTGGGAATAACGATAGAGACAATGTTTCCCTTATCACTGCCATTGATAATAGAAAGGCAGATCAAAAGCCTACTTACACTGATGAGCTCAGTGAAAAACTTTCCTTCACCTTCTCTAGAAGTATTTCCCATTTCCTCTGGCTCTGTCTCATTTCCCATCCTTCCCGATGTAATCACTGATAAAGCCGGATTTTTTTCTTTCATTTTTCTCTTTCCTTTTTCTGTTTTTCCCGTCTATTCTTTTTTTTTTTTCAAAACTATCTCTCTCTTCCCAGAAATGAGAAGGACCCCTCATCTGTGTTTAAGACTATGTTCAAATGTAATGACAGGACTTTTTAATTTGCATAAATCATAATCATCAAAAGCTTCCTCCTTCTTTAAGTTCAATGTTCTTAAGCTTCCTGAGTTTTCAAATAAAATAATATCTTTCTTATCTCTTTATTCGAGTCATTTCAAATCTTTCAAAGGATAGTTTCTCAATTATATAACTCTTTTTTTAAATTATTATTAATATATAAAACAAATTTTAGAATATTTTAATTAAATTAAATATTAAGGAATTTTAAGAATGTTTTGAAGTTCCACTTTAGGTTTGGAACAAAAGAGATAAACATGAATTTAGGTTTTTATGTAAAAGTAAAGTAAGTACTGTTTTAAAGTAATGAATTAGTAACATCTCTCTCTCTCTCTCTCTCTCTCTCTCTCTCTCTCTCTATATATATATATATATATATATATATATATATATATACACACACACATGGTTGTTATTTCTCTTCCAGTCTCTCTTTTGAATGCCAGTAACATAAAATGCTTTTAGGGGAAATCTGCTATTGAAATCGTACTCATGATTTTCGAAAAATATCTTCAAATGTCCATCATTCCTACCCTGGAGATGACGAAAAAGAGGTCCGTTCTACATTATATATATATATATATATATATATATATATATATATATATATATATTGGTCTGTTAACGCGCTAGCGGTCATAATTTTTGTTTGGTCGATACCAAACTCGGTATTTACTGGTTTTATCCAAAAAGAAAGATCAAATTCGTTATTGGCTGACATTGGACCAGTGGAAGGGACGGGGATTTTGGAAAATTCATAACTTCTCCGTTGCTATACGTCGGATCGAAAACTAGTATAGAACCAATCTTATTGCAAATTAAATTTACTATAATTATTCTCAAATACATTTATTCTCTATCTCGGATATTAACCGAGATATTTGCATTTTTAACAAGTGTGTGCTGATAACGGACGAGATGAGATCGGCTCATCGGTCGGTTCTATTCGTGAGTTTCCGCCGAAAGCTATTTCGGACGTTTCCGTAACTGTTCGGCTCCCGTTAAATTGGTTTAGAGAGTCGTTACTACTACTATTACTAGCATGCAGAATTGAATATTGTAAAACTTTACGTGGGATATATCCTTAGTTTACGAAGCCCCTGCGTGACGGACTTTTTTTTATTTTTATTTTTTTTCACTTTCTCTAGTGACTTTTTTAATTAGTCTTTGAAAATATTTGATTGTCCATTTGAGTATTCTTATCCTTTCTTATATAATATTCTGTTAATCTGTGAGACAATGAAATACCGTTTTACAAGACATGGCTATCCTATTATACAGACGGATACTAGGAAGGTATACTCGTATATCTAATATAACATTAAAATATATTTAGGTGTGATGCAGGGCTCAGGTTGGCCATGTGAGTTAAAGCGTAGACTTTAATCTCACATGGTAAACCTAGAGTGGCGAGTTCGATTCCCTGGGCAATAGGAGTTTATTTATAGGAATTCACTAAATAAAAGTCCGTCACGCAGGGGCTGCGTAAACTAAGCAGATTTCCCACGTGAAGTTTTACAATAGAGAAATCTGCCTAATAACAACTGTAGTAGTAAGAAACCTCTAAACCTAAAAAAAACATTATTTAGGGCGTAATAACCCAGTAGTTTCTAGCCCCAAAAAACAGTTAACCTAACCTCTAAACCTATTCACGAGGGGCGATAGTTATGGAAACGGCCGCCAGAGCTCTCGGCGGAAACTCCGAACATAGCGTACTGGTGGCCACACGCAGAATACAAATGCAAATATCTCGGTTAATATTCAAGATACAGAATAAATGTATATAACAATATTTATAGTAAATTTAATTTGCAATAAGATTGGTTATGTACAATTTTTCGATCCGACGTATAGTAACGGAGATATTTCGAATTTTCGAAAATCCTCCCCTCTAAACCCCCCCTCCCACTGGTCCGATTTCAGCATTTAACGAACTTGATCTTTCTTTTTACATAAAACGCTTAAATATGTAGTTTGGTAAGGATCAAACAAAAATTGCGACCGCTAGAGCGGTAACAGACAAATATATATATATATATATATATATATATATATATATATATATATATATATATATAGAGAGAGAGAGAGAGAGAGAGAGAGAGATGGATATATATATATATATATATATATATACAGTTTTGAACGGACCTCATTTTCGTCATCTCCTGGGTAGGATCGATGGACATTTGAAGAAAAATGTCGAAAATTCCGTCATGAGTACAACCTCAATAGCTGATTTCCCTTAAGGGAAATCTGCTAAAATCCTTACTCCCACTATGGCTAGAAAATGGTAGTAACCTGTAGACGACCCGTCCCAGGTAGCCTTAGTCGCAAAAAGTGGACGTTAATAAATAAAGAAATAAAGAAAGATGTGATTCTAAAATAAACGGAAAATCTCCTAGTAAAACACAGTGCAGGATAAATAAAGGCTTAAACTTTATTAGTTAATAAACCACTCCTTCAGAAACACTAAAGATAATAAGGCGAAGCTTAAATGCCTGTTGAGTCCTTTGATAACAACCGATTATTGATAACTAGAGAATCGTCAAGATAAAGCTAGACGGACTAATTGAAGAACAATGGTTGATGGCTGTTGATTACATCGCCAATAATCAGCTCCAAATACTTCTCTTAATTACTACATTTCCGAGAACCTCTGAAGATAACAAAGTCATTATCACTTCTCATCCTTATCAATAAATGTGTAATTCTTAGCTTTGTACATTCAACTGTGTAATTCCAAACTCAAGTAGCTTCTAAGCCCTACAAATCAAATTTTAAATATTGTTACGTATTTATTACAAAACCAGTAATAAACGTTGTTAACAAGAGTTCTTTTGGATTGCAAAACTCAACACACACAAATTTCACAGTTTATCACAGTACAATTTATTTCACAATGCACAATACTCTTGGTTAATTATTACTACTCACAGTATTACACTGATAGTGTCACTGTTCTGCAGATTGCACAGTCCAATAATTCGCTCACGGTCACTGAAATTCACATAAAGACGGCACTGCACTGTCCTTTACTTCGTGGCACTGCACAGTCTTAAACACGGCACTAAACTGTTACTTACAGTCACGGCACAACACTTTACCGCACTGCACTAAGTCGCACTGTAGCGCTGAGCATCCGTCGAAGACCCTTGAGCTTCAACTGAACTGTGGGGTACTGTAAGAGTCCCTTATATATACCTGTAGAAGGGCCTAGCCAAGGAAAGGTCCAGAACTTCCTGGAAGGCGCTAATTAGATACTGCCGCACACTGGAGCGAGTGATAAGGTTAGCCGGACATTCATTAATATCTCCGTTTCTACTGGTCCTAGAATATTGATTCTGGTGTCATTTTAAAGCACATCCAATACTCTATTGAACTACCTCATCAGCAATTTTTTAAGCAATTTTGCCAGATGCGATATAATGGTAGGATGAATTTTAAATTTGTACATACAGATTATGTATCGCTTACTAAGTAGAGAATTGTGTTTTGTAGACACATAATAGCAATATATGTTTTATAAATTTTTATTTTCTAGATAAATTGAAGTTCACAAACCCAATACTAAAATTGTAACCAAAAATATATCTAGAATAAAAATTATAATATAAAATTTGTAAGCTGGAAGAATATCTAACATTTCTAAAATTTCAAATGTTTTTTTATTTTTCAATTAGAAGTTCTTTTACTTCCGAAGATATTGTTTCTAAGCGATCGCTATCGTTGTTAAGTGTTGGCCTTAAATGTGATACACCGTACCTAGTTGGGAAAAGTCCGCGGGAGGTATAATACGTCTTCTGCACCGAAAGTATTAACACTAAAAGTAAAATATTTAATGAATAGGCAAGTTTAGGCAAGATCTGACGACGTTGTAAATAAGACAATATACTCCTAAAAGCATGGCAAGTGGTATTTTTTCAAGCAAATACAAGCGATTTGCGAATTCAATTAAATAAAATTATTTTCAGCTCGATGTAAAAAAAAATAAAAATTAGAGGAATTTTAAAAACCTTTTGATTTGTTATAATACCCTTAATGTGTACTGGAAGCAACAATAATTTACAAAATGAAATAAGAGTTCACGACGAATTTAATAAGCCAAGGCTTTTTTTAATATAGCAATAACCAGGCATTATGTAAAAACCATTGCAATAATATGGCAAAAATCAATCTGCTCAATTGAAAAGGGTTTATGTGGTACTAACAATACAATCAAAATCCCAAATTAAAACTTTTAGTTTTTCCCCCAATGTCCAACATTACTGAAGGATCGCTCCAGTGTGAGGCGGTGGCCCTACTTAGATTGGCCCTAATTAGATCAAACACGCGGCTCTATCTCTCTCCCTCTCTCTGCCAATCGTTCACGCAACAATATTAACTACTCTTTTTGAGTATCAGTCGCACCAAAATCAGGCCTTCCTCAGTCTTCTGAATTAGGCAGAAGATGTTAAAGAATTCATAAAATTTTATATTACGATATTTTTGAATATTTTTTGTTGGTAGAAATTAATAAGTACTTTTTTAATGTGTATAACATTTTAGCCAATTTACAATGAATATATTTCACTTACAACAACAATTTTCGTTCTTTACTCGGAAATGTTTATTAGATCTATACCAAACTCGATATTTAACCGTTTATGTCAAGTCTACAGGTCATGATTATTATTAGCGGATATCGGCCTGGAATAGTGGAGGTTTAGAGGGGGGAGGGTTAAAAAATTCAAAGTATCTCCGTTATTATGAGTCTGATCGTAAAAAAGTGTTAACTATTGATTTTGTATGTATTATTTTGTTACTCAAGTATAATGCCTTCACTAACCCTTCCTCCCAAACTTTTCGGTTATTTACATGTAAATAGAGAATATGTCCTCTGATGAGATAATAGGAGTGTTATACTAGCAAATGGGAAATCTGCTTAGTTTTTGCAGCAACTGCGTGACGTACTTTTTTACTTTCAGTGTAACAGACCCACACATTTTGGTGTATTTTATCATTCATTGGTCACACCAAATTAACACACTCATACTTAATGACAAAGACTGACAGACCTACTTGCTCAACATGCAACATTCTCTTGACGATGAGACATATATTGACATAATGCCGAAAACGTCTACACCAAGACCTCCCCTACGACTTAGACGAACTTTTGACGGAAGGCCCACTCCTTTAAAAACATATTCTTTTACCTACACAAAATTCACATATACGACAAAATTTAACATAAGAATTAAGTCTGTGGTGTGTAACAAAATTATCAAATTATATATATTAATTGTATCAGATGCGTTTGTACACATTACCATGAAGGAGGAAATGACGACAATCATTGGCAAGAGTACTTTCAGCCATTCATTCACTAATGATCAACCACCAACCATGCTCATCACCAAGTTATTTATTTATTTCTTTTTTATTTTATTTTTTTTTGGTCACTTATAGTACACTTAGCCATTACACATTTGTTATTTGTCATTGCTTTTTGGTATTGGTTATTGTTACTTGTTGTTAAGGTATTTGTTATTTTTACTTGTTGTTAAGGTATTTCTTATTGTTACTTGTTGTTAAGGTATTTGTTATTGTTACTTGTTGTTAAGGTATTCGTTATTGTTACTTGTTGTTATTTTTTAAAGAGCAAATCACCTTCGATGTGGTGTCCATGAATAAATAAATGAATTATCATTCATTGCACAGTTTTATTTTTCTTAAACTGTAGACAAAATCTGGCCATTGGTACAACGGAGCCCTTCACTTACATTTATCCAGTTTAAAATCGGATATATTTGTTGAGCTGAGAGCTGAACGACAGTGAGGGTAATGAGCGACTGCCCTAAAATACTGGGGGACATTATTTGCCCTGCCCTGAGTATCATCTCTCGGATCTTTCATTTACCCAGGCCCTTTCTCATCGGCCCGAGTAATTGTTACATTAAAAAGAAGAAGGAATAAGAAAGACGAAGAAGCGACCTGAGAAAAGATAAGAGATAAAGTGAGGGTGGGGGGAGGCCCACGGGGACTTACTCTCGAGACAAAGTCCCGGGCCAAGTCCTCGAAAAGGGGGCTTGTCTTCTAATTAAAGAAAGCCTCGAGAGATGGCGAATCTATTTGGTCTGACCGTCTCTTCTTTTCAAGATACCCCCTCCCCCTGCTCTCCCTTTCTCTAAAGCACCCCCCACCCCCACTCATTCCCTTTCCCTCTCGCACTCTCTCTCTCCCCTCTCTCTTTCTGACTTTTATCCCCTGCCCCATTCGCACTCTTCTTACACAGGTTAAACCTCTTAATTCTTAAGAACCATTATCTTGCCCTGCGTAAATTCTTTATGACATGAAAAGCCCCTTCCCCAAATCACAAAGG